>JANIIK010000741.1:0-43173 GCA_027704905.1 Muraenolepis orangiensis
TGTTATATGTGGTAGTTGTGTTAGATGTGTGTAAGATGTGGTAGTTGAGGTAGTAGTTTTATATATGTGTGGTAGTTGAGATAGTAGTTTTATATATGTGTGGTAGTTGAGGTAGTAGTTTTATATATGTGTGGTAGTTGTATATAATATGTTGACCATTTTATAATATGTTGACTCTTTATCCTGACCTCTCTCCCCTCCCTCTGACCTTTCTCCCTTCTCTCCCTTCTCTCTCTTCTCTCTCTTCTCTCCCTTCTCTTCCTTCTCTCTCTTCTCTCTCTTCTCTCCCTTCTCTCCCTTCTCTCCCTTCTCTCCCTTCTCTCCTTCTCTCCCTTCTCTCCCTTCTCTCCCTTCTCTCTCTTCTCTCCTTCTCTCCCTTCTCTCCCTTCTCTCCTTCTCTCCCTTCTCTCCCTTCTCTCCTTCTCTCCCTTCTCTCCCCCTCTGTACCCTCCCTCCCACCTTTCCTCCCTGTCCCAAATAGACCTGGTCTTTAACCCCCCCCCCTCCCCACACACACACACACACATCCAGCACCAGTCACTGTGTCTATTCATCTCCACTGCTATTGTAAATATCATTTAAACAACATTCTGCACTAAAGGATACTTGCACTAAATGTCTAATTCATGTTCTGTTGATTGTGTTTTGGTGATTATATTATTACTAACTTTTTGTTCCCCCTTTTTGGTCTGGGCCCTTTGTTTAGTGTTGTTGTTTATGTATATTGCTCACTGTTGGACTGTAGAAACTGAATCAGATCTCTATATGTAGAACACATGTGGACATTGGACAATAACATTGACTTTGACTTTGATTTAGACTTTGTTGTGGTTGAGGTAGTAGTTGTATATAACATGTGGTAGTGAAGGTAGTAGTTGTATATAACATGTGGTAGTGAAGGTAGTGGTTGTATATAACATGTGGTAGTTGAGGTAGTAGTTGTATATAACATGTGGTAGTGAAGGTAGTAGTTGTATATAACATGTGGTAGTGAAGGTAGTAGTTGTATATAACATGTGGTAGTGAAGGTAGTAGTTGTATATAACATGTGGTAGTGAAGGTAGTAGTTGTATATAACATGTGGTAGTGAAGGTAGTAGTTGTATATAACATGTGGTAGTGAAGGTAGTAGTTGTATATAACATGTGGTAGTGAAGGTAGTAGTTGTATATAACATGTGGTAGTGAAGGTAGTAGTTGTATATAACATGTGGTAGTGAAGGTAGTAGTAGTATATAACATGTGGTAGTTGTGTTAGTAGTTGTATATATCATTTTGTAGTTGAGGTAGTAGTTGTATGTAATATGTGACAGTTGAGGTAGTAGTTGTATATAAAGTGTGGTAGTTGAGGTAGTAGTTGTACTTGTATCGAGCCGTCTAATTGTCAATGGTAACGTAATAAGTTGTATATAAATATTGAATATAAGTATAGAAATATAGTTGTAAATAAAGTTATCTTGAATCTTGAATCTTGAATAATATGATGTAGTTGAGGTAGTAGTTGTATGTAATATGTTGTAGTTGAGGTAGTAGTTGTATGTAATATGTGGTAGTTGAGGTAGTAGCTATATGTAATATGTGGTAGTTGAGGTAGTAGTTGTATGTAATATGTGGTAGTTGAGGTTGTAGTTTTATATAGTATGTGGTAGTTGAGGTAGTAGCTGTATATAATATGTGGTAGTTGAGGTTGTTATAGATAAAGGTTGTAGTTTTATATACTATGTGGTAGTTGAGGTAGTAGCTGTATGTAATATGTGGTAGTTGAGGTTGTTATAGATAAAAGGTTGTAGTTTTATATACTATGTGGTAGTTGAGGTAGTAGTTGTATATAATATGTGGTAGTTGAGGTTGTTATAGATAAAAGGTTGTAGTTTTATATACTATGTGGTAGTTGAGGTAGTAGCTGTATGTAATATGTGGTAGTTGAGGTTGTTATAGATAAAAGGTTGTAGTTGTATATACGATGTGGTAGTTGAGGTAGTAGTTGTATATAATATGTGGTAGTTGAGGTTGTTATAGATAAAAGGTTGTAGTTTTATATACTATGTGGTAGTTGAGGTAGTAGCTGTATGTAATATGTGGTAGTTGAGGTTGTTATAGATAAAAGGTTGTAGTTTTATATAGTATGTGGTAGTTGAGGTAGTAGCTGTATGTAATATGTGTCATATCTTATCAATCAAGTGTGTATGTTTATTTAGCCGTCTTATAGTCAGACTTTTGATCTGCCTCAGACTCCACTGTCTTTGTGTCTTAGATCAGTTTGGACATGTTTGTTTCCAGTGGATTGCTGGTGACCTGACCCACCTGTATGCACCACCGCTTAATGCCTTTAGTTTGCTCTACTTTTAAACTCTTTACAACTACACATTCTTCACTAAGCAAACCGGCTCTGCCTAAGACCATGTGGTATTGATTGTTTTCACTTTTCTTTACGGTTGTTTTATTTATTATGTTTATTATATAAGACATTAAATGTCATCATTATAATATATTGATCATATACAATTATAGATATCAATCATTTAAGTAATACTTGAATGAGCAAACCAGCTCACCACCACTCACTCAAGTCACTTTTCTTTACGTTTTCTATTTTCATACCCATTTATTTATTTATCTTATTTAGTTAGTTATTGTGTAAATATGTTTTTGAAATGTTTCATTTAAATATATTAGAGGACATAATATGTGATTCCATCCATCCATCCATCTTCTCCCGCTTATCCAAAATCGGGTCGCGGAGGTAGCAGCTCCAGCAGGGGACTCCAAACTTCCCTCTCCCTGGCAACATCGACTAGCTCTGACTGGGGGATCCCGAGGCGTTCCCAGGCCAGTGTGGAGATGTAATCACCCCACCTGTACCTCGGTCTGCCCCGTGGTCTCCTCCCAGTTGGATGTGCCTGGAAAACCTCCCTCGGGAGGCGACCAGGAAGCATCCTTACTAGATGCCCGAACCACCTCAACTGGCTCCTTTCTACGCGAAGGAGCAGCGGCTCTACTCCGAGTCTCTCACGAGTGACTGAGCTTCTCACCCTATCCCTCAGGGAGATACCAGCCACCCTCCTGAGGAAACTCATTTCGGCCGCTTGTATTCGCGATCTCGTCCTTTCGGTCATTACCCATTGCTCATGGCCATAGGTGAGGGTAGGAACGAAGACTGATCGGTAGATCGAGAGCTTTGCCTTCTGGCTCAGCTCTCTTTTGGTTACAACGGTGCGCCAAAGTGCACCCAATACCGCTCCCGCTGCACCTATTCTCCTGTCAATCTCACGCTCCATCCTCCCCTCACTCGAGAACAAGACCCCGAGATACTTGAACTCCTTCACTTGGGATAAGGACTCCCTCCCTACTTGGAGTAGACAATCCACCGGTTTCCTGCTAAGAACCATGGCCTCAGATTTGGAGGTGCTGATCCTCATCCCAGCCGCTTCACATTCTGCTGCAAACCGATCCAGTGAGTGCTGAAGGTCACATACTGATGACGCAAACAGGACCACATCATCTGCAAACAGCAGTGATTCAATCCTGAGCCCACCATACTGAAACCCCTCCCCTCCATGACTACGCCTTGAAATCCTGTCCATGAAAATCACAAACAGGATGGGTGACAAAGCGCAGCCCTGGCGGAGGCCAACACCCACTGAGAACAGGCCTGACTTTGTACCGAGAATCCGGACACAGCTCTTGCTTTGGGAGTAGAGAGATTGGATGGCCCTCAACAATGACCCCCGCACCCCATACTCCCGCAGCACCCCCCACAGTATTTCCCGAGGGACCCGATCATATGCCTTCTCCAAATCTACAAAACACATGTAGACCGGATGGGCATACACCCAAGCCCCCTCCAGGATCCTTGCAAGAGTGAAAAGCTGGTCCGTTGTTCCACGACCAGGGCGGAATCCGCATTGTTCCTCTTCAATCTGAGGTTCGACTATCGGCCGAACCCTCCTTTCCAGCACCTTGGAGTAGACTTTCCCAGGGAGGCTGAGTAATGTGATACCCCTGTAATTGGCACACACCCTCTGGTCACCCTTTTTGAACAGGGGTACCACCACCCCCGTTTGCCACTCCTCAGGCACTGTCCCAGACTTCCACGCAATGTTGAAAAGACGTGTCATCCATGACAGCCCCTCAACACCCAGAGCCTTTAGCATTTCTGGACGGATCTCATCAACCCCTGGGGCTTTGCCACTGCGGAGTTGTTTGACTACCGCAGTGACTTCCTCCAGGGAGATTGATGTTTGCCGTCCTTCATCCTCCAGCTCTGTCTCTACCATTGAGGGTGTAGTTGGGTTAAGAAGTTCCACAAAGTGTTCTTTCCACCGCCCGATCACCTCCTCAGTTGAGGTCAGCAATGTCCCACCCTTACTGTACACAGCTTGGATGGACCCACGCTTCCCCCTCCTGAGGCGCCGGATTGTTTGCCAGAAACGCTTTGGTGCCGACTGAAAGTCCTTCTCCATGGCTTCTCCGAATTCCTCCCACACCCGCTGCTTTGCCTCCGCTACAGCCGAGGCTGCCGTCCTCTTGGCCTGTCGATACCTCGCAACCGAGTCCGGAGTCTCACAGGCTAACATAGCCCGGAAGGCCTCCTTCTTCAGCCGGACGGCTTCCCTGACCACCTGTGTCCACCACGAAGTCCGAGGGTTGCCGCCCCTTGAGGCACCAATGACCTTGAGGCCACAACTCTCAACCGCAGCTTCGGCAATAGAAGCTTTGAACAAAGACCACTCTGGCTCAATGCCCCCAGCCTCCACAGAGATGCCCGAAAAATTCCGCCGGAGGTGTGAGTTGAAGGTCTCCCGGACAGGGGCATCCACCAGACGTTCCCAGTTCACCCGCACTACACGTTTGGGCTTACCAGGTCTGTCCAGAGGCTTCCCCCGCCATCTTACCCAACTCACCACCAGATGGTGATCGGTTGACAGCTCTGCCCCTCTCTTCACCCGAGTGTCCAAAACATGCGGCCTCAGGCCAGATGATACGATAACAAAATCGATCATTGACCTTCGGCCTAAGGTGCTCTGGTACCATGTACACTTATGAGCATCCTTATGTTTGAACATGGTGTTTGTTATGGCCAATCCATGACTAGCACAGAAATCCAATAACAAAACCCCACTCCGGTTCAGATCAGGTAGGCCGTTCATCCCCAACACGCCCCTCCAAGTTTCCCCATCGTTACCCACGTGTGCGTTGAAGTCTCCCAGGAGGACTATAGAGTCCCCTTCAGGAGCCCCATGCAGGACTCCATCCAGGGTGTGCAAGAAGGCGGGATATTCCGAACTGTTGTTTGGTGCATAGGCACAAACAACAGTCAGAGTTTTCCCTCCCATGACCCTAAGGCGTAGGGAGGCGACCCTCTCGTCCACCGGGGTAAACTCCAACAAAGCGGCACTCAGCCGGGGACTTGTGAGTATCCCCACACCCGCCCGGCGCCTCACACCCTGAGCAACTCCAGAGAAAGAAAGAGTCCAACCCCTATCCAGGAGTTTAGTTCCAGAGCCAGTGCTGTGCGTAGAGGTAAGCCCCACCAGATCTAATTGGTAGCGCTCCACCTCCCGCACCAGCTCAGGCTCCTTCCCCCCCAGAGAAGTGACATTCCACGTCCCCAAAGCCAGTCTCTGTTGGCTGGGTTTGGTCCGTCGATGCCCCCTGCCTTCACTGCCGCCTAACTGGCAGTGCACCCGACCCCAGTGGTTCTTCCCGTAGGTGGTGGGTCCGCGGGAAGGAGAAATGGCCACGTCGCTTTTTCGGGCAATGCCCGACCGGGCTCCGTGGCTAACCCGGCCACCAGGCGCTCGCTTACGGGCCCTCTTTCCAGGCCTAGCTCCGGAAAGGGGCCCCGGGCTTCCTCCGGGCAGGGTATCCTCAATTCTCGTTTTTTTGTCCATTGAAGTCTTTGAATAATATGTGATTATATAAATAATAACAGCCCATCCCTAGCCAAAAGGTTCTGTGTTTGAATCCCAATGTCCGTAGTCTACCTGTAGGCAAAATGTGGAAACCCTACCTGCTCATTACATTACATAACATTACATTACATTACATAACATTACATTACATTACATTACATTACATTACAGGCATTTAGCAGACTATTTGTCCAAAGTGACTTACTATAGTGCATTCATGCAGGACATGTATGTGAATTCACTTTGAGTGGTTAGTGACTAAATAACACATAGTAATACATAGATAAATACTAACCTTTATGACATTAACAGTCTCAACATGCTATACAGGACCATTCAAATGAAACCCTCAGCCCTACACATCAGAATAGATCCATATACCAAGTTAGAAAGGAAGGAAGTGACACATTAAAACAGTTTAGAGAGAGCCTTCAACAGGCCGGTTGATAACAGTCCTGGGACCTGACTAATCTAACGGGCAGAGGATCAAACTCACGGTCTTAACACGCATATCATACATACATAATATACATACATATTATACAAACATACATATTTTACATACATGCATACATATTATACATACATATTATTCATACATACATACATACATACATACATACATACATACGTACATATTATACATACCAGTGGTGAAGCGTCAGGGGCTTCAAGGTATTCAGAGAAGACCCTGGAACTCTCAGATGAAAAAAAAAATCGAATTAATTGGATTAATAAAATGTAATACAATTTAATCTAATTTAATCTAATTTAATTTGAATTAAATTAATAAATGAGCATCGTATCTGTGTTGTTATCTGTTATATTACAGTGTTACGTTGATTTGTTTGTCTTTCTCGGTCCATGCACGACGCATTTGAGTGGTTTTGTGTTGGAAAAACAATGCAACCAATCAGATATTTTTCTATTGCTGGGAAGAATATCCTTCAACCAAAGTATTCCCGATGACTTTGGCCCTCAGACTGAATGAGAGCGTACGTTTGGATTGACAATTTGATCAACCAATCATATAGTGATTTGTAGCCAATGGGCGTATTCTTTCAGATTTCCCCACAGCTCAATAGGGAGCTAGAAGGTATACTGGCTGGAGCGAGAGTGGATCTAGCGTAGTGCTACGTTGTTTCTACATAGGATTTTATGTCAAAATGGCGAAGGCGAAGATGATGGACTGTTACTTCACTACATGGACACTGCTTTACCAACTATGGTACACTTGGAAATTGGCTGCGACAATCTTATCTGCCTAAATGAGATAAGGCATAAAGTGACTCCTCCGTGACGTCCGTCAGACTACGGGGGGGGTCGCGGGACTCCGAGGGGGGGGTCGCGAGATTATTTCAGAATCCTCTTGATGTGACCCATGAGGTTTATTAATTTTTTATTTTATTATTATTATTTTTTATTAATTTTTTATCATTTGTATTATTATTATTATTGTTAATAATAACATGAGTGACAAATAAAGGAATTCTGATTCCCACAGATTCACAACAGTATCATCATTGAAAAAAATCCTCACACTATGTTCGCCATCACGATTACCCCCCCTACCCACCCCGTTGGACGGTGATAGTGGGGGGGTCGCCAGTCTCCAGCACTGTTATTTTGGGGGTCGTGGGCTGAAAAGTTGGGGAACCCCTGCTCTACAGAAGGTCCAGTTGTGATAGACAAGCTTCGCCACTGATACATACATAGTATACATACATACATACATACATACATACATACATACATACATACATACGTACATATTATACATACGGACATACATATTATACACATATATATACATTCATGCATATTTTAAATACTGTACGTACATACAAAAATTATACACACATACATACTTACATACATACATACATAGTATACATACATAGTATACATACATTGTCACAATCACTATTCTCCCTGCCTCCACCTGAGGGCAGCATCAGCCCGTGGTAATTCTCACCCTTCACCTGCAGCGCATCTCAATCAACTATTCTATTTAAGCCAACCTCCACACACTCACTCTTCACCAGATTGTTCCTGATTGTTCCTCACTTAATCCATGACATACATACATACATACATACATACATACATACATACATACATACATACATACATACATACATACATACATACATACATACATATTATACAGAAGAAAAAACAAATGGAACATACATATATGCATACATACATATGATAAATACATACATATTATTAAAAACAATCCTTTATTCAGAAGGGGAAACTAAATGTCTACACTATGTCTCAAAAGACATTCAGTATCTCTCAGGGAGACGTAGGAACTCTAGGAGGCAGAGTGGTGGGAACATATTTATCATGGTTGTCTATGAGTCAAAGGCCAAACTGACCTCACTAAAAGTTGTTGTATATTAAACATATTCTGTTAGCAGTAAACTGTAGTGATTCAAATGATGTCCTCTTTCAGCAGATGTGCAGCTGTGTCTCTTGAGGGACTAAATGCTAGTGGAAATGTAGGTGTGATGTTCTCCTAAGAGTCTCTGGAGATTCCAGTCATAGCAGTATGTGTGCATGTCCACAAGCCAAGTCAGCGCTTCCCTCTAGTGTCAAACCAGAGTCATTACCATAACCAGTGATTCCATGAACTAAACTCTGCTCAGGTCCATCTTTAATAATAGCTTACAGCTTCAGGACTAGTCTGCTTGTCATTGGGTCAGCCTGGTAGCAGACAGAGGCTAGTGTTTAGTGTTGTTCCTCTTGGCATGCTTAGCTGCCAGGATGAGGGCTGTGAGGGTGGACCGAGGCTCGGCTCGGAATCCAAGATAGAGTCCAAGATAGAAGCTTTGTGATTATGAGGAGCCAAGTGGTGTTGTTGTGTTGAACTTTCTTGAAGGGGGTAAACAGAGCAAAGTGTATTGTGGAGTGACCAGGCTGACAAGGCCCTCCACATGGGCTGGGAGAGATGTCAGCACAGAGGACAGCCACAGCTCACCACAGAGACGGGATTAGTGGTAGTTGAGGTAGTAGTTGTATGTAATATGTGGTAGTTGAGGTATTAGTAGTATGGTATATGTGGTAGTTGTATTTCATATGCTGTAGTTGAGGTAGTAGTAGTAGTATATCATAGGTTGTAGTTGAGGTATATATATATGTGGTACGTTGTATATAATATGTGGTAATTGAGGTTGTAGCTGTACATAATATGTGGTATTTGAGGTAATAGTTGTATATGTTGTAGTTGTGGTAGTAGCTGTATATAAAATGTGGTAGTTGAGTTAGTAGTAGTATATAATATGTGTTAGTTGAGTTAGTAGTAGTATATAATATGTGGTAGTTGAGTTAGTAGTAGTATAAAATATGTTGTAGTTGAGGTCGTAGTTGTATATAATATGTGTTAGCTGAGTTAGGTAGAAGTTGTATTTAATACATTGTAATTGAGGTAGCATTAGTATTCAATATGTTGTTGCTGAGGTAGAAGTTGTATGTAATATGTGGTAGTTGAGGTAGTAGTTGTATGTAATATGTGGTAGTTGAGGTAGTAGTTGTATGTAATATGTGGTAGTTGAGGTAGTAGTAGTATATAATGTCTTATTTGAGGTGGCAGTTGTGTATAACATATGTGGTAGTTGAGGTAGTAGTTGTATGTAATATGTTGTAGTTGAGGTAGTAGTTGTAATATGTGGTAGTTGAGGTAGTAGTTGTGTGTATAATTTGTGGGAGTTGACATGACTCCTTGTTGGTGGTGTCTGAGAGAAGGATGCTGTGCAAGCTGCGTAGTATCCTTGACAACAACTCTCACCCTCTCCATCAGGTGCTGACCTCATATAGAAGCACCTTTAGCAACAGACTCATTCCACCCAGGTGCACCACAGAACGCCATAGGAAGTCCTTTCTTCCTGTGGCCATTAGACTCTTTAATTCCTCTACCTCGGGTCGTGAGAGGGACAGTGGAGACTCAGTGACCTGAGGCCAACGTACTTATTTTTATTTTTATTTTATTTTTGGTCAACGCACTGTAATCATCTCATTGTACTTTGCACTGTAAATTCTATTCAAATCCGATTTCACTTTTCACTTTTTCACTTTTCACATGTCACTTTCAGTTGAGCTATTTATTAATATATTATTACTGCCAATTTGCACTGTACGTATTGTTGTGTATTATATATACCTACGTATTACTGTAATAATACTGTACATTTATCTTCATTATCAATACATTTAGACTTCATTTAGAATATTTTACCATTTTGTTTATAATAGTTTTATTTAGTTAGTTGTTTTGTTTTCTAGCTTAGGTATTAGTATTTTTGTGTGTGCATTTATTCCCCCTGTGTCAACTGTTGCACCTTAATTTCCCTCGGGATTAATAAAGTTTTCTGAATCTGAATCTGAATCTGAATCTGAATCTGAATCATAGTAGCTTTATATAGTATGTGTTAGTTAAGGTAGTACTTGTGTATATCATATGTGGTAGTAGAGGTAGTAGCTGTATATAATATGTCAGGGGTGGCCAACCCGCGGCTCTCGAGCAGCATGCGGCTCTTTGCCCAGTTTCATGCGGCTCTTCAGTTCATATCGAATTATATTTGTGTGTGTGTGTACGTACCTGTGTGTATGTGTGTGTGTACGTGTGTGTGTACGTGTGTGTGCAGTGGCGTAGCGCAAAATCCCGTGGCCCCCCCCGCAAGCAAAATCCACGGGGAAATATCGCGATGTGCGACGATCGTTGACAGGGGTGGGGTGCTACTACCCGATAAGAAATTAAGATATATAGATGTTAATTTTATTTCTTCCATCCAACGCCAGGGGGGGGGCCCACGTCAGGGGCCCCCCCCTGACGCGGGCCCTCCCCCCCGCAGTGGGTGCCTTGCGGCCCACACGCATGTAGTGTCAGTATGAGAGCATGACAGTGCGTCTAATTGTGATGCGGCCCAAGAGCCTATCACAAAAATGTCTGCGATGCAGTGAACCAATCACCTTCGAGGGGTGAAAACCCTATCGTTGAGTAAGCACTATCTGAGTTGACCATCTGAGTTCAAACCTAAAATGGCAGGGAAAAAATGCACAGCTAAGCGAAAATATGAAGACGACCATAGGATGTTTTTAGTAGAGTGGTTAGAGAGTTCATATTTTTTTATAGAACACAATTGCAAGCCATTTTGCCTTCTATGCCAGACATCATTAGCCCATTTCAAGGCTTCAAATCTTCAGCGCCGTTTCCCCTCACTCCATGCTCACTCCATCCACCAGGAATTCACTAAAGGTGTTGAACTTCGCAAGCACAAGTTAAACACCTTGAAAAGTCAGGCGGAAAAGCAGACACAGTTTTTCCAAAAAATAACGAAGCACTCAGAGACCGTAACGCTTGCATCATATCAAGTTGCTTGGAACATAGCACGAGCTAAAAAGCCATACAATGAAGGGGAGTTTGTTAAAACATGCCTCAGTGACGTGGTTGAAATCTTGTTTCCAGAAAACCAAAAACTGAAACAAGGTGGAGGATTGTTCAAGGCAAGGAATGTCAGAAGTACCACTAATTTAATTTAAAGAAGCAACATGCATAGGAAGATAAAAAACTTGTTCACATTTTGTTTACTGAGAGTTTGTGTGAGAGTGCACACAATGTTCATTGTTGATAATAACTGGCCTCTGAATACTAGTAGGAGAGGTTTAATTCAATTTCTGTCAATATTATGGTGTGTGACATTTACAATAAATCTGTCAGAGCAGAGCTATGTGTGTCTGTCTGTGTGAGGGTGTGTGTGTCTTTGGGAGGGAGGATCCTGAGTGTGTGTGTGTAAAGTTTTAGATTTTCATTTAGTCTGTGTGAGAGAGAGAGGGGAGGAAGAGAGTGAGGGAGCACAGAGAAAGGCTGAGAACAAAAGAGAGAAGGAGAGGGGGGGGGGGGGCATCTGTGACTGTGTGTATGATGTGGCTCTTTGCAGTAACATAGTAACATTTTTGGCTCTTAACGTCTGACTGGTTGGCCACCCCTGTAATATGTGTTAGTTGAGTTAGTAGTAGTATATAATATGTGGTAGTTGAGTTAGTAGTTTTAGTATATAATATGTTAGTTGAGTTAGTATTAGTATATAATATGTGGTAGTTGAGTTAGTAGTAGTAGTATATAATATGTGTTAGTTGAGTTAGTATTAGTATATAATATGTGGTAGTTGAGTTAGTAGTAGTATATAATATGTGGTAGTTGAGTTAGTAGTAGTAGTATATAATATGTGTTAGTTGAGTTAGTAGTAGTATATAATATGTGGTAGTTGAGTTAGTAGTAGTATCTAATATGTGTTAGTTGAGTTAGTAGTAGTATATAACATGTGTTAGTTGAGTTAGTAGTAGTATATAATATGTGTTAGTTGAGGTAGTAGTAGTATATAATATGTGGTAGTT
Organism: Muraenolepis orangiensis; assembly: GCA_027704905.1. Lineage (NCBI taxonomy): Eukaryota > Metazoa > Chordata > Actinopteri > Gadiformes > Muraenolepididae > Muraenolepis > Muraenolepis orangiensis. The sequence goes on from JANIIK010000741.1 coordinate 12,316, forward strand.
GAGGTAGTAGTAGTATATAATATGTGGTAGTTGAGTTAGTAGTAGTATATAATATGTGGTAGTTGAGTTAGTAGTAGTAGTATATAATATGTGGTAGTTGAGGTAGTAGTAGTACATAACATGTGGTAGTTGAGTTAGTAGTAGTATATAATATGTGGTAGTTGAGGTAGTAGTAGTATATAACATGTGGTAGTTGAGTTAGTAGTAGTATATACTATGTGGTAGTTGAGTTAGTAGTAGTATATAACATGTGGTAGTTGAGTTAGTAGTAGTATATAACATGTGGTAGTTGAGATAGTAGTAGTATATAACATGTGGTAGTTGAGTTAGTAGTAGTATATAACATGTGGTAGTTGAGGTAGTAGTAGTATATAACATGTGGTAGTTGAGGTAGTAGTAGTATATAACATATGGTAGTTGAGGTAGTATCTGTATATTCCATAGTGTAGAGCAGTATAAAGCTGGTTCTTGGTTGAGGCCCCTGGTTAGAGCAGCTCTGTGCTCAGTGCTCTGTGTCAGAGTCTCTTCCCCCTCAGCAGCTGCAGCAGGTTCCTGCTGTAACGACTCAGTGACTACACACTCTGACTGAGGGAGGTTTATGTATGGGCAGGTACTTGGCCCAGGAGGTGGGGTTACTCGAGGTGACGCAACGGAGAGCCATTCCAAAATACACGTACAATAAATACAATCCCAGAAGTAGCGAGACACGGACACTCAAAACAAAGGGAAAAATGTCTTTACTGTATATCTCCAACATCAGCAAACATAAACAAGGCAGGGTTGGACTGGATATCTGGCGAGGTCGGAGCTGGAACATGCAGTCTCTCGTGACGGTGGTTCTCAATAACCGAACGCCCGACGTCGGTCCTCGGCAGCCTAAAGAAGGGTAGATCCCAGGTGTTAATCAGTCCCAGTAGGCCTGATTAAGATGGGCAACACCTGGGATCGATTAGAGCGTGGGGGAGGCACAACAGTATCCCCCCCCTGAGGGGAGGCACCGGACGACCGCCCCAGAGCCCCCGGGTTCTCCCGATAGAAGTCGTCCAGCAGGGAGGGGTCCACGAGATAGGAAGAGGGCACCCAGCTCCGGTCCTCCGGACCGAAGCCCTCCCAATCCACAAGGTACTGGAAACCCCGCCCCCGGCGGCGGACGGCGAGGAGCTTACGGACCGACCATACCGGATCTCCATCCGCCAGGACCCGGGGAAGCGGAGGAGCTGTAACAGGGGGAGACAAGGGACTGGAGGCCACGGGTTTCAGCTGAGAAACATGAAACACGGGGTGAACCCGGAGAGACGGAGGGAGAACCAAACGCACCGCAGAGGGGTTAATGATTCGATCCACGGTGTAGGGACCAACATAACGGGGATTCAACTTACGAGTCGATGTCTGGGAGGTCTGGAGGGGCAGGTCCCGGGCCAACAGCCAAACCCTCTGACCAGGCTGGTAGACAGGGGCAGGCACCCTCCGCCGGTTCGCGGCAAGCCGGGCCCGCTCCGTGGCCCGGAGTAGTGCGGCCCGGGCGGCCCTCCAAATGCGTCGACACCGGCGGAGGTGGGCCCTGGTGGTCGGGACCGCCACCTCCAGCTCCTGTTGGGGAAACAGCGGGGCTGGTAGCCCAGGGAACATTGGAACGGGGACATACCAGTAGCGGAGCTCTCCATAGCGTTGAGGGAGTACTCCACCCAGGGCAGGTACTTGGCCCAGGAGGTGGGGTTACTCGAGGTGACGCAACGGAGAGCCGCCTCGACGGCCTGGTTGGCGCGCTCCGCCTGCCCATTGGACTGGGGGTGGTACCCAGAGGACAGGCTGGCCGTGGCCCCAATTCCCTTGCAGAAGGCCTGCCACACCTTGGAGATGAACTGGGGACCGCGGTCGGACACAATGTCAGAGGGGATTCCATGTAGGCGGACCACATGGAGGGTCAGGAGGTCCGCTGTTTCGGCCGCCGAGGGAAGCCCTGGGAGGGAAACAAAATGAACCGCCTTGGAGAAGCGATCGACCACGGTCAGGATGGTGTCACAGCCTTGGGAAACAGGAAGCCCCGTAATGAAGTCCATGGCAATGTGGGACCATGGGCGACTGGGAACGGGGAGGGGGTGCAGGAGACCTGCTGGAGGGCGATGCGAAGCCTTGCTCCGGGCGCAGGTGGTGCAGGCGGCTACAAACCCCCTGACATCCCTCCTGAGAGTGGTCCACCAGAACCTCCGGCTGATGAACTCCGCCGTCCGCCGCTCCCCGGGGTGACAAGCAAAGTGGCTGGAGTGGCCCCACTCCAACACCTGCGGGCGGACAGCAAGAGGCACAAACAACCGGTTACAGGGGCCGTTACCTGGGTCTGGCTCGGCCCGCTGGGCCTGTCTCACCAGCGGCTCGATGGCCCAGGTGACTACACCCACCACCCGGGCTGAGGAAAGGATGGTGTCGGGGTTCTCCTTGACGGCAGGACCCTCCCCCGGGGACTGACGGGAGAGGGCGTCAGCTCTGACGTTCTTGGAGCCCGGACGGTAGGTGAGGGTGAAATTGAACCGGCTGAAGAAAAGGGCCCAGCGGGCCTGCCTGGAGTTCAGCCTCTTCGCCGTCCTCACGTAGGCCAGGTTCTTGTGATCCGACCACACGATGAACGGTTGCTCCGCTCCCTCCAACCAGTGTCTCCACTCCTCCAGGGCGGCGTGAACCGCCAACAGTTCCTTGTTGCCCACATCATAGTTCCTCTCAGCGGGTTCGAAACGCCGAGAGAAATAGGCACATGGGTGGATCCTGTGGTCCTCCTCTGACCGCTGTGAGAGAACAGCTCCGATGCCTGTGTCAGACGCATCTACCTCGACGACGTACTGCCTCGCCGGGTCGGGGTGGACGAGAACCGGGGCTGTGGTGAACAAACTCTTGAGTCGGCGGAAGGCCGACTCCGCCTCAGGTGTCCACACGAATGGTCGAGAGGTGGAGGTGAGGGCGTTGAGGGGGGCAGCCACCTGGCTGAACCCCTTGATGAACCGCCGCACAAAGCCTGCAAAACCCAGGAAGCGCCTGAGCTGCGTGCGGTCAGTAGGGCGTGGCCATTCCTCCACCGCCTTGATCTTGGCGGGGTCTGCACGCATCTGTCCATCCTCCACCACGTTGCCGAGATACGTCACCGAGTTGGTGTGGAAGACGCACTTCTCAGCCTTCACGTAGAGCCTGTTCTCCAACAGCCGTTGTAGCACCAGGCGGACGTGCTGGTGGTGTTCCTCCATGGACCTAGAGAAGATCAGGATGTCGTCCAGGTACACCACCACAAAGACGTCTAGCATGTCCCTCAGCACGTCATTCACCAGGCCTTGGAAAACTCCGGGGGCATTGGACAGACCGAACGGCATGACGCGGTACTCATAGTGGCCGAGATGGGTGTTGAAGGCCGTCTTCCACTCGTCCCCCTCCCTGATCCTGACCAAGTGGTATGCGTTTCGAAGGTCCAACTTGGTGAACACCCGGGCGTGCGTGAGTGGCTCGAAAGTGGAACTAAGAAGTGGCAGGGGGTACCTATTCTTCACCGTGATGTCGTTCAGTGCCCGATAGTCTATACAGGGCCTCAGGCCACCGTCCTTCTTAGCCACGAAGAAGAAGCCCGCTGCGAGGGGCGAAGACGACGGCTTTATAAGGCCCGAGGCTAGGGACTCAGCGATATAGTTGCGCATCGCCTCCCTCTCCGGCTGGGAGATGTTGTAGAGCCGCCTCTTAGGAAGGGCGGCCCCAGGAAGGAGGTCGATGGGACAATCATAAGGCCGGTGAGGGGGGAGTGAGAGGGCTCTGTCCTTACTAAACGCCAGAGAGAGGTCGTGATAAATGTGAGGCACCCCAGTGATATCTGGTGGAGAGGACACAGGCCTGGAACCGCTGGACGGAGACAAGGCGGAACGCAAACAGGTAGCGTGACAAGCTGTACTCCACCCCAAAACCCGTCCAGATGCCCAGGAGATGTGAGGGTCGTGCCTCTCCAGCCAGGGTCTACCCAACACAAGCGGCGCCGTGGGGGCGTGCAAAACAAAAAAACGAATAGACTCCGAGTGATTTCCCGAAAGAGTGAGTGTGAGAAGGTCAGTAGTGTGCGTAATAGTACCCAAAGAATGCCCATCTATGGCCCGAGGAGAGAGGGTGCGATCTAAAGCCACCAAAGGGACTCCCGCCTGTCGGGCTAGAGTAACATCCAGTAGACACTCGTCGGCACCCGAGTCTATGAGAGCGCCAACCGACAAGGTCTCCGTACCCCAGGCTAAGGTGGCCGGAAAAAGACGATTTAACGTACTATGGGGCGGGGAAAGGGATGTCTTGCTCACCCGTATGCCCCTTACTGGCGAAAGGTGGGATCGGCCAATCTCCATGGGCTCTCCGGGCCCGGACGTCGACCTGTCAACAGACAGCGCGTGCTGAAAAGGGGGCGTGGCCAAGCCCGCCGCGGACTGGGTGGCGGTCGCCGAGGCAGAGCGACCGGGAGCCGGGCAAAGGAACGAACGCTGGGCTCGGTCCAAACGGCGTTCACGCAGCCGTGAGTCCATTTGGAGAGCCAGGGTGATTAACTCTCTCAGCGTCTCCGGGCTGTCTCGAACGATGAGGTCCTTGACGGCGTCGCTCAAGCCCTTGCGATAGAGACAGAGGAGTGCTCTATCGTCCCAACCACTCTCCATTGCAAGGATCCGGAACTCCACCGTGAAATCGGCCACCGAGCGAGACCCCTGACGGCAAACTAGCAGCCGGTTTGCAGAATCCAGCCCGTCCAATGGATGGTCAAAGACCGCGCAAAACTCTCGCTTGAACAGGGGGTAATCGGTGGCATAACCCCCGTCGCTGTTCACCGCGGCTATCGCCCAGCTGAGAGCTCTGTCGGCAAGGAGGGACATCACAAAAGCAATCCTGGCCCCACCCGAGGAATACTTGGACGGCTGATGTGTGAACAGCAACTCACACTGAGCAATGAACCCACGGCACTGGTTCAAATCGCCCCCGAACGATCTGGGGCTAACCAAGCTGGGCTCGGCGCAACCGACTGACCCTGCGGGGACATCGGGGCCAGCTGGGACGTAGGACGAACTGGTTCCCGGACCGGAACCTGGGGCTGGATAGGTGCTGACTGCTAACGCGTCCAGAGATCGCTGGATGGACGCTAGGGCTCCGGACACAGCATCCACCTTGGCGGTGAGACTGGTGACCGTACTGACGGTAGTCTGCGACGTGTTCTCCAGCACCGCAATCTGGGACTGGACCGAGGGAAAAGCCTTTCCCAGTTCGGCCTGCAGTTGGGTAAGCTCGATGGCTTGTTCCGTTACAATCCTGCGTAACTCGGACGGTGTCCCGTGCCCCGCTTCTGGGTTCCCGGCTTGGCTCATTTTATGGTTCGGTTATTCTGTTAGACCCCAGCGAGACCGAAGAACCAAATGTGCCAAAGAACCCAGAAGTAGCGAGACACGGACACTCAAAACAAAGGGAAAAAATGTCTTTACTGTATATCTCCAACATCAGCAAACATAAACAAGGCAGGGTTGGACTGGATATCTGGCGAGGTCGGAGCTGGAACATGCAGTCTCTCGTGACGGTGGTTCTCAATAACCGAACGCCCGACGTCGGTCCTCGGCAGCCTAAAGAAGGGTAGATCCCAGGTGTTAATCAGTCCCAGTAGGCCTGATTAAGATGGGCAACACCTGGGATCGATTAGAGCGTGGGGGAGGCACAACAGGAGGTTTTTGTACAGACTCTTATTGAGGATGTATCACTGTGGTACACTTTTGGTGGAGGCACCAAACTCACCGTTGACTGTAAGTACAAGGACACTTTTCTTTATCTGACATAACTCCCTAAACATTACCTTTATATCTAAATAGAACAAAAAATTGATTTTAATTTTTAATTAATTATTTTAATTTATATTCTAAAATATTATATTATAATCTTTTAAACTTCTAAATGTTTGGTTGTTAAGGGCAGTAAATACATATTATTGATTGGAGTTCAGTCACTTAATGTTAATATTTACACAGTTTTTGTAATGATTTAATTATGATGAACATTCATCATTTATTAAGCATATCATTGATTTACTTTGTACTTCATGAAATGGGCTAACGAGTATCCTTCAAGTTCAGTTTAGACTTCTTAAAAGTCGTAATTGAATGAATAGAACATTTAATTTGCAAATGTATTTCTGTGCTCAAAAGTTCCCATTAAATTGTTAGTAAATTATTCTGTAGTGTTTTGGCCGAACGTTCAATTAAATATAAGAAAAGGGAAGTGAGAAACGAATCTGAAGAAGTTCTGCAACCTGACAGCTGTAGAAACATTACAATGTGTCTCATGTATTCATTTATATTAATGTGGAAATTTATATAAATTAAATTGGTGACAGGATAGCTCTGTCTTTTGGGACTTGGGAACCGGAAGGTCCCCGGTTCAAGTCCCCGAAACACCTGGTCACTGTCGAGGTGCCCTTGAGCAAGACCACAGCTTCTAATACTAGGATGGGTTAAATGAACACATTTCACTGTGTGTGTACATGTATGAGACCAATAAAGAGGATTTAAGATTTAGAAATAAATACATGACACATTTAAATGTTTCTAACATTTAAATGTGTCATGGTTTCATTTATATTAGTTTCCACATTTCAATCAACAATTCCAACAGTTGATGAATCTTCCAGTCCTCTGTGCTCCCTATGAGCGGCCATGTTAAGGGAGCCAGTTGTCCACTTGTCTCCTCTCTCTCTCTCTCTTCCAGTGGGAGTGGTTCAGCCCACGCTGAGCCTCCTTCCTCCCTCCAGAGTGGAGCTGGAGCAGGGCAGGGCTGCACTGCTGTGTTTGGCCACTGGGGGCTTCCCCTCAGACTGGAAGCTTGGCTGGAAGGTGGGGGGCAGCAGCAGGTCTGCCGGGGTGTCGGATAGCCCGGGGGTCCTGGGGAAAGATGGCACCTACAGCCGGAGCAGCGCCCTGACCCTCCCTGCGGACCAGTGGAGGAAGGCGGCTCAGTGAGCTGTGAGGCCAGTAGGAGCGGCCAGACGCCTGTCACTCAAACCCTGAATCCTGACCAGTGTTCAGAGTAGAGAGGCTCCAGCATGGAAGTAGTGTAGAATACAAATCTCCTCTGACACGTCTGCTTTCTATCTCTCTGTCTAAGGTAGCTGCAGCTTCTGATGACCTCCATCAATATAACATGTCTTTGAGCCATTAGCATTACGCTTCATGGTCTGTTACCCCTTTGCTTGAGTTTGTCACATGTTGAACATTTAATAAAGATGTAAAAAAAACAATGATTTATTGTCATCATTTCTGATGGTATATCTTCTGTCCACGCTCTAACAAGTATAACACCTCTTCTATTTCTTCATTAAATATTTGACCAGCCGTTTGAATGAAGGGTAAAGCTGTGGTTTGTCTCATCTCTGAAGGACCAAAGTGTTGCTTGTGTGGCTCTTCTTGGAAGGTGTGTTCACTGGATCCAGTGGACCAGTGTCAGTCATAGAGACACTGCTGCTGAGATGACCCATGTGTTTCAGACTGACTTCATGTCACTTCATCAAACAGTAGTTCAGGGTGTCCAGGTTTCTGCACATGTAACAGACGCCAGCAGGTGGCGCTGTGCAGTGGTAAACCTCACTCCCCCACACCTAAATAGACGTTCTAGCGATGAAGCTAGGGCCTGTGGGTTTGAGCTCTCACGTTAGAACGTGGCCTCTCGTGCCGGAGGTGGTCAGTTCCAGTAATAGTAACAGTAACAGTCAGTGGTCAGTGCTGGACACTGACTGTTACACACATACCAACTTAGAAACGTGTAGAAGTACGTCTGGAGAGACATTCAGTATCTCTCACGGAGACAGAGGATCCCTAGCATGCTGAGTGGTGGAAACAGTTCCATATTAATCATGGTTGAGTTTATTAGTCAAAGACCAAACCGACATCATCTCTTAAAGATGTGGTTCATTAACCGTATTCTGTGAGCAGTGAACCGTAGCTATTCAAATGATCTCCAGTTTTAGCTGACGCCCACCTGGGTCTCTAGAGGGACAGGAAGTCAGTGGAGGTTTTCAGAAGAGTCTCTGGAGATTACAGTGAAAGTAGTGTGTGTGTGTGTGTGTGTGTGTGTGTGTGTGTGTGTGTGTGTGTGTGTGTGTGTGTGTGTGTGTGTGTGTGTGTGTGTGTGTGTGTGTGTGTGTGTGTGTGTTTCTACATACCGGCTCAGTGGTGCCCTCTTGTGTCAAACCACAGCCATTACTACAAAGAGTGAATCCAAAACTGTGAGTCAATGATGTAGTAGTTGTATGTAATATGTGGTAGTTGATGTAGTAGTTGTATATAATATGTTGTTAAAGCAGAAGTTGTACTTGTATGTTATATGTGATGGTTGAGGTAGTTGTTGTATGTTATATGTGATGGTTGAGGTAGTTGTTGTATGTTATATGTGATGGTTGAGGTAGTTGTTGTATGTTATATGTGATGGTTGAGGTAGTTGTTGTATGTTATATGTGATGGTTGAGGTAGTAGTTGTATGTTATATGTGATGGTTGAGGTAGTTGTTGTATGTTATATGTGATGGTTGAGGTAGTAGTTGTATGTTATATGTGATGGTTGAGGTAGTTGTTGTATGTTATATGTGATGGTTGAGGTAGTAGTTGTATGTTATATGTGATGGTTGAGGTAGTAGTTGTATGTTATATGTGATGGTTGAGGTAGTAGTTGTATGTTATATGTGGTAGTTGAGGTAGTTGTTGTATGTTATATGTGATGGTTGAGGTAGTTGTTGTATGTTATATGTGATGGTTGAGGTAGTTGTTGTATGTTATATGTGATGGTTGAGGTAGTTGTTGTATGTTATATGTGATGGTTGAGGTAGTTGTTGTATGTTATATGTGATGGTTGAGGTAGTTGTTGTATGTTATATGTGATGGTTGAGGTAGTTGTTGTATGTTATATGTGATGGTTGAGGTAGTTGTTGTATGTTATATGTGATGGTTGAGGTAGTTGTTGTATGTTATATGTGATGGTTGAGGTAGTTGTTGTATGTTATATGTGATGGTTGAGGTAGTTGTTGTATGTTATATGTGATGGTTGAGGTAGTTGTTGTATGTTATATGTGATGGTTGAGGTAGTTGTTGTATGTTATATGTGATGGTTGAGGTAGTTATATATGATTTGTGGTAGTTAAGGTAGTAGCTGTTTATAGTATGTGGTAGTGGAGGAAGAAATATATCAAATGTTGTTTTTTTATATAGTATGTGGTAGTTGAGGTAGTTGTATAGTTTTATATAGTATGTGGTAGTTGAGGTAGTTGTATAGTTTTATATAATATGTGGTAGTTGAGGTAGTTGTATAGTTTTATGTATTATGTAGTCGTTGAAGTAGTTGTTTCATATATTATATGTGGTAGTTGATGTAGTAGCTGTATGTTATATGTGTTAGTAGTTGTATATAAGATGTGGTAGTTGAGGTAGTAGTAGTATATCTATGTGGTAGTTGAGGTAGTAGTAGTATATCTATGTGGTAGTTGAGGTAGTAGTAGTATATCTATGTGGTAGTTGAGGTAGTAGTAGTATATCTATGTGGTAGTTGAGGTAGTAGTAGTATATCTATGTGGTAGTTGAGGTAGTAGTTGTATATAACATGTGGTAGTTGAGGTAGTAGTAGTATATCTATGTGGTAGTTGAGGTAGTAGTAGTATATCTATGTGGTAGTTGAGGTAGTAGTAGTATATAACATGTGGTAGTTGAGGTAGTAGTAGTATATCTATGTGGTAGCTGAGGTAGTAGTAGTATATCTATGTGGTAGTTGAGGTAGTAGTAGTATATAATATGTGGTAGTTGAGGTAGTAGTAGTATATCTATGTGGTAGTTGAGGTAGTAGTAGTATTAAATATGTGCTGGTTGAGTTAGAAGTTGTATATAATATGTTAACCTTTTTATAATATGTTGACTATTGATCCTGACCTCTCTCCCCTCCCTCTGACCTTTCTCCCTTCTCTCCCTTCTCTCTCTTCTCTCTCTTCTCTCCCTTCTCTCTCTTCTCTCCCTTCTCTCCCTTCTCTCCCTTCTCTCTCTTCTCTCTCTTCTCTCCCTTCTCTCCCTTCTCTCCCTTCTCTCCCTTCTCTCCCTTCTCTCCCTTCTCTCCCTTCTCTCCCTTCTCTCTCTTCTCTCCCCCCTCTGTACCCTCTCTTCCACCTTTCCTTTCCTCCCTGTCCCAAATATACCTGGTCTTTACCCCCCCCCCCCCCCCCCCCCCACACACACACACACACACACACACACACACACACACACACACACACACACACACACACACACACACACACACATCCAGCACCAGTCACTGTGTCTATTCATCTCCACTGCTATTGTAAATATGATTTAATCAACATTCTGCACTAAAGGATACTTGCACTAAATGTCTAATTCATGTTCTGTTGATTGTGTTTTGGTGATTATATTATTACTAACTTTTTGTTCCCCCTTTTTGGTCCGGGCCCTTTGTTTAGTCTTGTTGTTTGTAGTAGTTGTATATAACATGTGGTAGTGAAGGTAGTAGTTGTATGTTATATGTGGTGATTGAGGTAGTTTTATATCATATGTTGTCGTTTTTTAACACATTTGGTAGTTGAGGTAGTAGCTGTATATAATATGTGGTAGTTAAGGTACTCACTGTTTATTATATGTGGTTGTTGCGGTTGTTACATATACAATTTTGTAGGTCGTTAAAATAGTAGCTGTATGCACTATGTGGTAGTTGAGGTAGTAGTTGTTTGTAATATGTGGTAGTAGAGGTAGTAGTTGTATGTAATATGTGGTAGTTGAGGTAGTAGTTGTATGTAATATGTTGTAGTTGAGGTAGAAGTTGTATGTAATATGTGGTAGTTTAGGTAGTAGTTGTATGTAATATGTGGTAGTTGAGGTAGTAGTTGTATGTAATATGTGGTAGTTGAGGTAGTAGTTGTATATAAAGTGTGGTAGTTGAGGTAGTAGTTGTATGTAATATGTGGTAGTTGAGGTAGTAGTTGTATGTTATATGTGGTAGTTGAGGTAGTAGTTGTATGTAATATGTGACAGTTGAGGTAGTAGTTGTATGTAATATGTGGTAGTTGAGGTAGTAGTTGTATGTAATATGTGGTAGTTGAGGTAGTAGTTGTATGTAATATGTGGTAATATTTAGTAATACAATAAACATTTGTGCCACTTTTTGAGTTGAATAATCCCTTGTTTTTCTGTACTGCGAAATATCAAACGTTTGTAGAGACCTGCAGTGAGCGAGTGGTTATTATTGTTGGCCAGTAGGTGGCGCCAGGCCATCAGTTGTAGAAAGATCACAGGAATATAAATACCTAGGGGTTCACCTGGACAACAAACTGGTCTGGGCCAAGAACTCTGAGGCGGTTTACAAGAAGGGCCAGAGCCGTCTCTACTTCCTGTGGAGGCTCCGGTCCTTCAACGTTTGCAATACGATGCTGAAGATGTTCTACCAGTCGGTGGTAGCCAGTGCCATCTTCTCCGGTGTCGTGTGCTGGGGAAGCAGGTTGAGGTCAGCAGACGCCAACAAGATCAGCAGGATCGTCAGGAAGGCTGGCACTGTCCTGGGGGTCACTCCTTGTTGGTGGTGTCTGAGAGGAGGATGCTGCGCAAGCTGCGTAGTATCCTTGACAACAACTCTCACCCTCTCCATCAGGTGCTGACCTCATACAGAAGCACGTTCAGCAACAGACTCATTCCACCCAGGTGTACCACAGAACGCCACAGGAAGTCCTTTCTTCCTGTGGCCATCAGTCTCCATAATTCATCTACCTCGGGTCGTGAGAGGGACAGTGGAGACTCAGTGACCCGAGGTCAATGCACTGTTATTATTATTCTTTGGTCAACGCACTGTAAATTCCTTTAACTGTAATTTTGCACTGTAAATTCAATTTCACTTTTCACTTTTCACACGTCACTTTTCAGTAGTTATTTATTAGTATTTATTACTGCCAATTTGCACTATACGTATTGTTGTGTATTGTATATACCTACGTATTACTGTAATAATACTGTAAATTGTGCAATTCATCTATCAATACATTTAGATTTCATTTAGAGTTCTTTTAGTTATATTTTGTTTATACTAGTTTTGTTTAGTTAGTTTGTTGTTATTTAGTTTTTAGCTTTAGGTATTAGTATATTTGTGTGTGCATTTATTCCCCCTGTGTCAACTGTTGCACCTTAATTTCCCTCGGGATTAATAAAGTAATCTGAATCTGAATCTGAATCACAACAAGGATGAGGAAAATGATGATGGAAGTGATGATGGGGATGATTGTGATGATGAAGATACAAGAATATAAAGGTTATTATTTATTATCCTCCTGGTAAAACAGGGTTTTACTTTTACCTTAAATGACAATCTTGCATTATTTTCTATTTTTACTATTCCGATCATTAGCAGATGCTTTTATAAATATCTAAAAATATATATTTAGAAAAAATAGATATTGTTAGTTATATGTTAGACAAACATCATAAATGACCAATGGGTTTAGTCATTTCTGCTCTATTGGATGACTTCCAGGTAAATATCGAGGTGGGGGGGGATTGAACCCACAACTTTGGGCTGGGAATGGAGCACCCTAACCCTGCCCTTTAGCCCTAACATGTTGTTGTTGTTGTTGTAGTTGTTGTTGTTGTTGTTGTTGTTGTTGTTGTTGTTGTTGTTGTTGTTGCCATCCTCCGTGGTGGTCCCGCCCCTCTCTCCCCCTCCACCCTGAGGCCACAGAGGAAGGAGCACAAGGCCCTGAGGGAGCCGAGGGGAACCTCACCGACAGATACCAGGTGATCACACCTAAACACAGTCCAATACCAGGTGAACACACCTAAACACAGTCCAATACCAGGTGATCACACCTAAACACAGTCCAATACCAGGTGATCACACCTAAACACAGTCCAATACCAGGTGATCACACCTAAACACAGTCCAATACCAGGTGATCACACCTAAACACAGTCCAATACCAGGTGATTACACCTAAACACAGTCCAATACCAGGTGATCACACCTAAACACAGTCCAATACCAGGTGAACACACCTAAACACAGTCCAATACCAGGTGAACACACCTAAACACAGTCCAATACCAGGTGAACACACCTAAACACAGTCCAATACCAGGTGAACACACCTAAACACAGTCCAATACCAGGTGAACACACCTAAACACAGTCCAATACCAGGTGATCACACCTAAACACAGTCCAATACCAGGTGATCACACCTAAACACAGTACAATACCAGGTGAACACACCTAAACACAGTCCAATACCAGGTGAACACACCTAAACACAGTCCAATACCAGGTGAACACACCTAAACACAGTCCAATACCAGGTGAACACACCTAAACACAGTCCAATACCAGGTGATCACACCTAAACACAGTCCAGTACCAGGTGAACACACAGACAGATACCAGGTGAACACACAGACAGATACCAGGTGAACACACAGACAGATACCAGGTGAACACACAGACAGATACCAGGTCCACACACTTAGCACAGACAACCCTGTAATGGAATTAGAGCACAGTGGTGTGCAGTACAGTAGAAAACCTACTATAAAACCTACTATAACAGTAGAAACATTATAATACAGAAGGAGTGGAATATAGTAAAGTTATATGTGTTTATTAAAAAATATATATATTTAGCTAGTCTTCACCAGTAAGACATAAACCACATAACAGTCTTGAAACTGTATTTGTAATACAGTAGAATACAATATAACAGCCTAGCATAGAGAGGAGAGCATACTAGAATAGATTCAACCATCGATATAGTACATAATTAAATAGAAAAAAATAGCTATTCTGTGTTTGTCTGGGCACGACTTAGAGACAAGGTCTGAATAGATATCAATATGAAAACCCTACATTACTACTCCATTACCATAGCTCTTCATCGTTCTTGTGTGTGTGTGTGTGTGTGTGTGTGTGTGTGTGTGTGTGTGTGTGTGTGTGTGTGTGTGTGTGTGTGTGTGTGTGTGTGTGTGTGTGTGTGGTGACATCACCAAGCGGAAGTACTTTTATGGTCGTCGTACTTTGATGGAACATGTCCTCTTTAAAGACGATACTTTATATGGAAGACATTGAACATGTAGTTGAAGAAGGTCATTTCTAAGGATAGACAATAAACATGTTGTTTTGAAGAAGGTACTTCATAGGGAAGATCACATGTGGTTGAAGATGAAGCTTTATGAGAAACACATCTTGTACTCCACAGTACTTTATAATTGGTGCAGATCACACAGGACACGGTTGCAGGCTGAAGACGCCAGCGCACTGCACTGCTCTTTTTCCTTCATGATATCATTTTTAAATAACAGTCGTTTGAAGTGTCTTTAGTTTTTTTTGCAATGCAACCACCGTATCAGCTGTCAGTCTGTACACACAGAAGTGAATTTGCTGCTTGCTGCTTGTGAACTTTCTTGGCTAAAAACCTCAGCATTAAGAAATTGGACAGGCGGAGGGTGTTTTCTCTGGCTCTGATTGAGTGCCAGAGTGAATTTCCCAGTAACACACTGGACACAGGGAAACGGTGATCCGTGTGGGGACATGAAACCCTCAGAAAGAGGAGACATCGCGGGGAGAACCAGCAGCTGGTCCAGGAGCTTCGGCTCAATGATGGGCGGTTCAAGGCTTATTTTAGGATGAGTCGGCATCAATTTGACAATCTGCTGTCAATCGTTGGAGCGGCTCAGCATTAGCTTGCGGTAGGTTAAGTTAATTATAATTAGCTACACCTATTATAACTATTATCTAAATTTAGGTTTATTACTAAACCTACTATTATATATTGTAATTTCTTAGTTCATAGATATTTTTAATATAGCCTGATGTTGCATTTAGAATATTCATCTGAAAGCTAGTAACTTTAAGTGTAGTAAAAGTTTAAAGTAGAATATTTCCCTCTGAAAACGATGCATAGACACACGTCACCCATCTAGCACGCTAGGCAGACTGAACCCATTAGTTGACCCAGGACGGGTGAAATGCATTGACAGATACATCCTGGAAATAATGTGTAGGCTTCTGGTTAATATCCTACCCATTCTAACAAAAAGCCCTCTTACATTACAGATTCCTGGCCACTGGATATTAGTAACTTAATAACTAAGATGGCGCCAATGACGGATGCCGTAGTGTTTGTTATTTGTCTTTTTAATGTTGTGTTTGGCGAAACCTACAGCAGGGAGGGGTTAGTTAGCATAAGGGGATCCACACCTGCGGATTTAATCCCCGACTTTCTAACTTTTTCTTCCGATTTACTGGATATATTGGTCAGAGGAACCGCAGCCTTTGTCCGTGTCAAACTTGGATTCGACACAGACGGGGAAAGCGCTCCGGAGCACTGGTACCTTTACCCGGAATATTCCTGCCAAACATGCAACTAAATGGATGAACTAAGACTTATGGTGGCGAGAAATAGTGTTCTTTCGTTCGGTTCTTTCGCTCACGGAGACGTGGCCGAGGGAATCGATACCCAACACCGCTCTCCAGCTCAAAGGGTTTGAGCTTTTTCGAGCGGACCGTATGGCTTTGCTGAGCGGAAAATCAAGGGGTGGAAGGGTCTGCTTCTTACAGGCAGAAACTAAAACTCTCTAAGCCTGTGGTCAGGACTTTCAAGTTGTGGACTAGCGAGGCCCAGGAGAAAACTAGTGCCATGTTAGATAATGCTGGCGGCGGCGCAGAGGATTTTCAATGGGCGATAGAGGCTGCAGGCGGTGATCTAGATGTGTACGCAGACATTGTGACGTCATTCATCACTGTGCACTGTGTGCATCACTGTGAGAATTTTTGTGTACCTCCTCGCACCTCCCCCCCACACCCATCAACACCTTCCACCCAACCCCCACTCCCCTCCCCCCTCAACCCCTTCCACCCAACCCCCACCCCATCAACCCCTTCCACCCAACCCCCACACCCATCAACCCCTTCCACCCAACCCCCACTCCCCTCCCCCCTCAACCCCTTCCACCCAACCCCCACACCCATCAACCCCTTCCACCCAACCCCCACACCCATCAACACCTTCCACCCAACCCCAACCCCCACTCCCCTCCCCCTCAACACCTTCCACCCAACCCCCACACCCATCAACCCTTCCACCCAACCCCCACACCCATCAACCCCTTCCACCCACCCCCACACCCATCAACCCCTTCCACCCAACCCCCACACCCATCAACCCCTTCCACCCACTCCCCTCCCCCCTCAACCCCTTCCACCCAACCCCCACACCCATCAACCCCTTCCACCCAACCCCCACACCCATCAACCCCTTCCACCCACTCCCCTCCCCCCTCAACCCCTTCCACCCAACCCCCACCCCCCTCAACACCTTCCACACAACCCCCACACCCATCAACCCCTTCCACCCAACCCCCACACCCATCAACCCCTTCCACCCACTCCCCTCCCCCTCAACCCCTTCCACCCAACCCCCACCCCCCTCAACACCTTCCACACAACCCTCACCCCAGCAGCAACCCAGGCCCCTCCATACATAGATACATAGATATCTATGTATGTATATATAGCCCCTAGATGCATACATCATATACATACATATTTTAGATACATGCATACATATTATACATACATAATATACATACATATTATAGATACATGCATACATATTATACATACATATTATACATACCTAATATACATACATGCATACATATTATACATACATACATACATATTATACATACAACACATACATACATATTATACATACATAGTATACATACATACATACCTACATATTATATATACATACATACATACATATTATACACACATTATACATTCATGCATATTATACATACTGTATGGACATACAAATGATACACACATACATACATACATACCTATTATACATACATTGTACATACATTGTCACAATAGCTATTCTCCCTGCCTCCACCAGAGGGCAGCATCAGCCCGTGGTAATTCTCACCCTTCACCTGCAGCGCATCTCAATCAACCTATTTAATAATTCTATTTAAGCCCACCTCCACACACTCACTCTTCACCAGATTGTTCCTGATTGTGCAGACTCTCCAGCGTTTACTTCCCAGACCGATTCCTGTTACCGACCCTGCCTGCCCCGGACCTGCCTGCCTCGACTGTTCCCCGATCGTCTGCCTGTCCCCGACTACCTCTCTGTCTGTCCCCGTCTGGTTCGTCTGCCCTACCCGGCTCCTGATCGTCTGCCTGTCCCCGACTACCTCTCTGTCTGTCCCTGTCTGGTTCGTCTGCCCTACCCGGCTCCTGATCGTCTGCCTGTCCCCGACTACCTCTCTGTCTGTCCCGTCTGTTCGTCTGCCTACCGGCTCCTGATCGTCTGCCTGTCCCGACTACCTCTCTGTCTGTCCCGTCTGGTTCGTCTGTCCTACCCGGCTCCTGATCGTCTGCCTGTCCCCGACTACCTCTCTGTCTGTCCCTGTCTGGTTCGTCTGCCCTACCCGGCTCCTGATCGTCTGCCTGTCCCCGACTACCTCTCTGTCTGTCCCTGTCTGGTTCGTCTGCCCTACCCGGCTTCTGATCGTCTGCCTGTCCCCGACTACCTCTCTGTCTGTCCCTGTCTGGTTCGTCTGCCCTACCCGGCTCCTGATCGTCTGCCTGTCCCCGACTACCTCTCTGTCTGTCCCTGTCTGGTTCGACTGAGTGATCATTGACATTAAATATTACAAACTGTCCTTGGTGTCCCGTGTGCTGCATTTGTGTCCTAACTCAATCCGTGACAAACATGCATACATACATATTATACATACATACATACATACATACATACATACATACATACATACATACATACATACATACATACATACATACATACATACATACATACATACATACATACATATTAAACATACATACATACATATTAAAAACAATCCTTTATTCAGAATGGGGAAACTACTTAAAACCTCTGTTGAATTAAAGCTATGGTGTGTATCTCTGGATGGCTAAATGACCCATGTGTGTCAGACTGACTTCATGTCACTTCATAAAATACTACTTCAGGGGGATGTCCAGGTTTCTGCTCTTAAAAACATCTAAAAGTATGTCTCAAAAGACATTCAGTATCTCTCAGGGAGACGTAGGAACTCTAGGAGGCTGAGTGGTGGGAACATATTTATCATGGTTGTCTATGAGTCAAAGGCCAAACTGACCTCACTAAAAGATGTTGTACATTAAACATATTCTGTTAGCAGTAAACTGTAGTGATTCAAATGATGTCCTCTTTCAGCAGATGTGCAGCTGTGTCTCTTGAGGGACTAAATGCTAGTGGAAATGTAGGGCTGATGTTCTCATAAGAGTCTCTGGAGATTCCAGTCATAGCAGTATGTGTGCATGTCCACAAGCCAAGTCAGCGCTTCCCTCTAGTGTCAAACCAGAGTCATTACCATAACGAGTGATTCCATGAACTAAACTCTGCTCAGGTCCATCTTTAATAATAGCTTACAGCTTCAGGACTAGTCTGCTTGTCATTGGGTCAGCCTGGTAGCAGACAGAGGCTAGTATTTAGTGTTGTTCCTCTTGGCATGCTTAGCTGCCAGGATGAGGGCTGTGAGGGTGGACCGAGGCTCGGCTCGGAATCCAAGATAGAGTCCAAGATAGAAGCTTTGTGATTATGAGGAGCCAAGTGGTGTTGTTGTGTTGAACTTTCTTGAAGGGGGTAAACAGAGCAAAGTGTATTGTGGAGTGACCAGGCTGACAAGGCCCTCCACATGGGCTGGGAGAGATGTAGCACAGAGGACAGCCACCGCTCACCACAGAGACGGGGTTAGTGGAGTTGAGGTAGTAGTTGTATGTTATATGTGGTAGTTGAGGTAGTAGTAGTATTTCATATGTGGTAGTTGAGGTAGTAGTTGTATGTTATATGTGGTAGTTGAGGTAGTAGTAGTATTTATATGTGGTAGTTGAGGTTGTAGCTGTATATATATGTGGTATTTGAGGTAATAATTGTATATGTGGTAGTTGTGGTAGTAGCTGTATATAATATGTGGTAGTTGAGTTAGTAGTAGTATATAATATGTGGTAGTTGAGTTAGTAGTAGTATAATATGTGTTAGTTGAGTTAGTAGTAGTATATAATATGTGGTAGTTGAGTTAGTAGTAGTATATAATATGTGTTAGTTGAGTTAGTAGTAGTATATAATATGTGTTAGTTGAGTTAGTAGTAGTATATAATATGTGGTAGTTGAGTTAGTAGTAGTATATAATATGTGTTAGTTGAGTTAGTAGTAGTATATAATATGTGGTAGTTGAGTTAGTAGTAGTATATAATATGTGGTAGTTGAGTTAGTAGTAGTATATAATATGTGGTAGTTGAGTTAGTAGTAGTATATAATATGTGGTAGTTGAGGTCGTAGTTGTATGTTATATGTGGTGGTTTCGATAGTTATATATAATATGTGGTAATTGATATGAGTTAGTAGTAGTATATAATATGTTGTAGTTGACTAACTGTAAAAAAGGTAAAAACTGTATCACAACTACCTACCTCTCTATAGTTTACATATTTATTAATAAGATACCTGTTTACTGTACCTGCCATATATATTTAAATCTGAAACTGTTGATAGAACTGCATATCCCTGCTCCTGTATATACATTTATATATGCCATACAATTATATATGCTTACTTGTATATACATTTACATTTATATATATTCATCCTGTTTTCAATAACTGCATACCCCTGATCACTACCTGTGAATATGAGACATATTCTGTGTAATATGATACATAATATGACAGACCCATAACTCTCACCATTAATAAGAAAGGCCAACACTGCTAGCAAGGCTGTGGACGACCTCCCCTTGCTGTGTGTGTGTGTGTGTGTGATGCCTGGCAGCTAGCATACTTAACTCTTGCGTACTCAGAAGTACTCAAAAGTCATGCTAAATAGCGGGCATGTGGGCGGACGTCCACCTGCTTAGAGAGATATGAAAGTGAGAGAGATAAGGTTGAATGAGTGCAGGACTTTGGAAAGGAAAATTCATATCTTTGCTATAAATATATTCTGAAATGTGTCAGGTTCTCCAAAATGACATACTAATAAAAAAGATATATGAATGTGAAAATAATGAATGTATATAAAACCAAAAGTCTTACTCTCGTCATAGAGTTAGAAACAGGGCTAGTGTTTAAACATTGGTATATCTATTCATGTGTTCAAATTGCTTAACATTAGTATCCATGTGATATAAAGTGATTAGCTGTATTTTAATCAAATCATTGTATTTGATGAGTTTATATCACAACAAGAAGATTTCAGTCTAATGCATAGCTAGATTGTATTCAAGGTGAGGTCCTCTAAGGTGAGAGTGTCACATGACCACCTAACCCTACCACTCTGGAGCCCTACAAGCAGTGACAACAGATGAACAAGTCTTAAGTCTCAACATTGTGGTGTTATTGTACTGTTAGGTGTGCAATACTACAAGGACTACAGGTGACGTGTTATGATGTCATAGGGTGGGGGGGGGGGGTAGGGGACACCTGAGAGCATGTTAAAAGTAAATCACCTGAATAAAGATCCACATTCTAGATTCAGTTAGAGACTCACGGCTATTCATTAACACAACAGACATCTTTGATTTGTAGGTAGCAGTTGTATGTCAGTAGGGTCAAGTTGAGGTACTAGTTGTATGTTAGTAAGGTCAAGTTGAGGTACTAGTTGTATGTCAGTAGGGTCAAGTTGAGGTACTAGTTGTATGTTAGTTAGGTCAAGGTGAGGTACTAGTTGTATGTTAGTAAGGTCAAGTTGAGGTACTAGTTGTATGTTAGTAAGGTCAAGTTGAGGTACTAGTTGTATGTAAGTAAGGTCAGTTGAGGTACTAGTTGTATGTTAGTAAGGTCAAGCTGAGGTACTAGTTGTATGTTAGTAAGGTCAAGTTGAGGTAGTAGTTGTATGTTAGTAAGGTCAAGTTGAGGTAGCTTTATATAGTATGTGTTAGTTGAGGTAGTACTTGTGTATAACATATGTGGTAGTTGAGGTAGTAGCTGTATATAATATGTGTTAGTTGAGGTAATAGTTGTGTATATAATATGTGGTAGTTGAGGTACTAGTTGTATATAATATGTGGTCAATGAGGTCGTAGTTGTATGTAATATATTGTAGTTGAGGTAGTAGTTGTATATAATATGTGGTAGTTGAATTAGTAGTGTCTGTCACCACTGTCTGTCCCCACTGTCACCACCTCAAACAGATCACAACATTCCCCAACCAGAAGCCGGTGATGAACAGAGAGGTCCTCCTACTCCTAAAGGCACGTGAGCTTTTAGGTCGGGCGATGCACTGGCCTACTGTTTAGCCAGGGCTAATCTGAAAAGGGCATCAAGCGGGCCAAGCTCAAACACAAGCGAAGGGTCGAAGACCACTTCAACAACTCCGATCCCCGACGCATGTGGCAGGGCATCCAGGCCATCACGGATTATAAACCCTCCAACAACTCCCCCCCAACCACTGACTCATCCCTCCCTGACGAACTTAATCATTTTTTTGCTCGCTACGACCGGAACAACCCGAACGGCCCACCAGGGCTCCTCTCCCCGTTGACCACCAACCCCTCACCCTATCCCCCACAGACGTGCGTGCGGCACTGAGCAGAACAAATGCGCATAAGGCAGCTGGTCCTGATGGCATCCCCGGTGGCGTGCTCAGGAACTGCGCTGAGCAGCTGACCGAGGTCCTTACTGACATTTTCAACTTGTCACTAGCTCAGGCAGTTGTCCCTGTGTGCTTTAAAACCACCTCCATTGTGCCAGTGCCAAAACACTCTTCTGCAGCGAGCCTCAACGACTTCTGCCCTGTTGCACTCACCCCCATCGTCATGAAGTGCTTGGAGAGGCTGGTCCTGGCTCACCTCAAATCTGGCCTGTCAACCTCACTGGATAAACACCAATTTGCCTACCGTGAGAACAGGAGCACGGAGGACACCATTTCCTCAGCTCTTCACTCCGCTCTCTCCCACCTGGATGAGAGCAACACCCACGTGAGAATGCTGTTCATAGACTTCAGCTCAGCATTTAACACCATCACCCCCTTCAAACTCATCTTCAAACTGGGTGACCTCATGAAAACCAAGAACCTTGACATCAACCCCTCAGTTTGTAACTGGTTATTAGACTTCCTAACCAACTGACCCCAGTCAGTCAGGTTAGACCGTCTCACCTCCTCCACCCTCACCCTAAACACCTCACCCTAAACACCTCACCCTAAACACCTCACCCTAAACACCTCACCCTAAACACCTCACCCTAAACACCTCACCCTAAACACCTCACCCTATACACCTCACCCTAAACACCTCACCCTAAACACCTCACCCTAAACACCTCACCCTATACACCTCACCCTAAACACCTCACCCTAAACACCTCACCCTAAACACCTCACCCTATACACCTCACCCTAAACACCTCACCCTAAACACCTCACCCTAAACACCTCACCCTAAACACCTCACCCTAAACACCTCACCCTAAACACCTCACCCTAAACACCTCACCCTATACACCTCACCCTAAACACCTCACCCTAAACACCTCACCCTAAACACCTCACCCTAAACACCTCACCCTAACACCTCACCCTAAACACCTCACCCTAACACCTCACCCTAAACACCTCACCCTAAACACCAGCCCCCCCTGCTGCCCCCCCTCTGCTGTCCCCCCCCCTGCAGCCGCCCCCCCCTCTACTCCCCCCCCCCTGCTTCCCTCCCCACTGCTGCACCCCCCCTCTGCTGCACCCCCCTCTGCTTTCCTCCCCCACTGCTGCCCCCCCTCTACTCCCCCCCCCCTGCTTCCCTCCCCCTCTGCTGCCCCCCCCACTGCTGCCCCCCCTCTACTCCCCCCCCCCTGCTTCCCTCCCCCTCTGCTGTCCCCCCCCCCACTGCTGCCGCCGCCCCCTGCTGCTGCACCTCTGCTGCCCCCCCCCTCTGCTGCACCCCCCCACTGCTGCCCCCCCCTCTGCTGCACGCCCCCACTGCTGCCCCCCCCTCTGCTGCCCCTCCTCTGCTGTCCCCCCCCCCACTGCTGCCCCCCCCCCCCGATGCTGCACCTCTGCTGTGCCCCCCCCTGCTTCCCCCCCCCTGCTGCACCCCCCCTGCCCTGCCCCCCCCTCTACTCAACACCTATAATAATCACCACCAATGTCTTTGACTAACTGTAAAAAAGAAGAAAGAAAAAACAAACTGTAAAAACAAACTGTATCACAACTACCTTCCTCTCTCTACTTTACATCTACTATATCATTCTCTAACGGACTCTGTGTGTGTGTGTGTGTGTGTGTCACAAGAAACCCGCCCCCTTTCAGGTTGAGGGGGGTCTTCATACTGGGCGGGATGCTTGGGGGGGGTCTGAACGTGACCAAGTTCCATTTGTTAAGCATTCCATCCAGTAGTTTTCGTTTTGCGGGCGATTTAGTGGAAAATTCAGGGGTTTCAATGCTGAGCTGAGGCCGTAACAATGGAAGTCAGGTGATCATCCTACACAATACTCATGTAGGGGCCATAGCCATCCCGTGGAATCCCACGGGCAATGCGCTAGTATTTATTACTAAGATACCTGTTTACTGTACCTGCCATATAGATTTAAATCTCAACTGTTGATAGAACTGCTCCTACCCCTGTGTATACATTTATATATACCATACATTTATATATGCTCACTTGTATATTCATTTACATTTATATATATGTATCCTGCTTTCAATAAGGGCATACCCCTGATCACTACCTGTTAAATACTCACTTAGCTGTATATACATATACCTTATTATATTATTGTGCTGCTCATATCCCATTTAATACCTAGACTGTCTTTAAACCAGTACATTAAACTGTAAATGATATTATATTACCAGCCACTTTACTGCTACATGTGCCCTCTGGTTAGATGCTCCATTATTATCACTGTACTGTACTGTGCTGTGAAATGACATTACATTAGAATCTAATCTAATCTAATCTAGTTGTATATAATATGTGTTAGTTGAGTTAGTAGTAGTATATAACATGTGGTAGTTGAGTTAGTAGTAGTATATAACATGTGGTAGTTGAGGTAGTAGTAGTATATAACATGTGGTAGTTGAGTTAGTAGTAGTATATAACATGTGGTAGTTGAGTTAGTAGTAGTATATAACATGTGGTAGTTGAGGTAGTAGTAGTATATAACATGTGGTAGTTGAGGTAGTAGTAGTATATAACATGTGGTAGTTGAGGTAGTAGTAGTATATAACATGTGGTAGTTGAGGTAGTAGTAGTATATAACATGTGGTAGTTGAGGTAGTAGTAGTATATAACATGTGGTAGTTGAGGTAGTAGTAGTATATAACATGTGGTAGTTGAGGTAGTAGTAGTATATAACATGTGGTAGTTGAGGTAGTATCTGTATATTTCATAGTGTAGAGCAGTATAAAGCTGGTTCTTGCTTGAGGCCCCTGGTTAGAGCAGCTCTGTGCTCAGTGCTCTGTGTCAGAGTCTCTTCCCCCTCAGCAGCTGCAGCAGGTTCCTGCTGTAACGACTCAGTGACTACACAGTCTGACTGAGGGAGGTTTATGTACGGCTCTCAATCACTGTGTGAACACTTGAACACTGAGAGGGTAGTAGAACTCTGACAGTGATAAACTGCTGCGTCTTCAGGCTGGGCTCCGGTGATGGTCAGAGAGAAGTCAGTGCTGCCTCCACTGCCACTAAACCGAGCTGGTGTTGGTGATACAAGTTGGTTTATCAATTTCATGATGAGCTTGGGGGCTTCACCGGGTTTCTGTTGGTACCAGAATATCTCATTACCACCGTAAACCGCTGGTTGGTTTTACAGGTCAGAGTGACTCTGGATCCTGCAGTAAAAGTCACTACTGGTGGCTGGGTCACAGTCACCTGACTGCTGGTTCCTATAGAAAACAAACAAACATAACATGGAGTCATCCAACAGAAAACACAAGCAAACACAGACGGGTGGTCCACATGTGGATGGAGAGGAATGAACCCACCTGTTAAGGATCCACAGACCACTGTCCAGAAAAGGATGGTGAGGTGGTTCATGGTTGCCACGGTTTCTGGGGTGTTGAGTGACAGCTCAGAGTCCTGCAGTGTTGAACTGAGAGGACTTTTAAACCCTCTCAGAAGCCCAGTTTCAGCTCAGCATGCAAAGCTTCCTCTGTATGGAAATGACCTGTTTCCACTCATCACACTGGGGGTGAGAGTGAACCACCTGTTTCCACTCATCACACTGGGGGTGAGAGTGAACCACCTGTTTCCACTCATCACACTGGGGGTGAGAGTGAACCACCTGTTTCCACTCATCTCACTGGGGGTTAGGGTGAATGCATACATTCTGGGAGGACCTCTGTATCTCTTCTACATTCACACTTTATGGAATACGATGTGGATTTAGCTGCAAACAATCAGAATTCATCATACGTGACTTTTTTCCAATTCATGTTTTTCTTGGTTTGTTTGACATTCTTAAATGTTCTACTTCTTTAAAAAAATACAAATTGCTAGTTTCTTAAAAAAATAAAATAATGTATACTAGTAGTACTTTGTAATTCATGTATCTGTATTTCACTTTTATCTTTATTAAGTTAGGTGAGCGTACTTGTGTTGAGATAATCAAATGTCCTTCAAATATTTTTATATTCCAAATACACGTAGAATAAATACAATCCATACTTTGAAACACTTGATAAAAGTGACTAACCAGGGCTTGAGTTGATCAAATGTGAATTCCTTCATAGTTTCCTGTGATAAGTTAGTGTCTATGTGTCAGTGAGATGTGTCTTCAATGGGAGGGAGGTTTTTGTACAGACTCTTATTGAGGATGTATCACTGTGGTGGACTTTTGGTGGAGGCACCAAACTCACCGTTGACTGTAAGTACAAGGACACTTTTCTTTATCTGATATAACTCCCTAAACATTAAGTTTATATCGATATAGGTCTGAATAACTCATTTTTTAATTTATATTCTATACTTTTAAACTTCTAAATGTTTGGTTGTTAAGGGCAGTAGACACATATTGTTGATTGGAGTTCAGTCACTTAATGTTATTATTTACACTGTTTTTGTAATGATTTAATTATGATGAACATTCATCATTTATTAAGCATATCATTGATTTACTTTGTACTTCATGAAATGGGCTAACAAGTATCCTTCAAGTTCAGTTTAGACTTCTTAAAAGTCGTAATTTAATGAATAGAACATTTAATTTGCAAATGTATTTCTGTGCTCAAAAGTTCCCATTAAATTGTTAGTAAATTATTCTGTTGTGTTTTGGCCGAACGTTGAATTAAATATAAGAAAAGGGAAGTGAGAAACGAATCTGAAGAAGTTCTGCCACCTGACAGCTGTAGAAACATTACAATGTGTCTCATGTATTCATTTATATTAATGTGGAAATTTATATAAATTAAATTGGTGACAGGATAGCTCTGTCTTTTGGGACTTGGGAACCGGAAGGTCCCCGGTTCAAGTCCCCGAAACACCTGGTCACTGTCGAGGTGCCCTTGAGCAAGACCACAGCTTCTAATACTAGGATGGGTTAAATGAACACATTTCACTGTGTGTGTACATGTATGAGACCAATAAAGAGGATTTAAGATTTAGAAATAAATACATGACACATTTAAATGTTTCTAACATTTAAATGTGTCATGGTTTCATTTATATTAGTTTCCACATTTCAATCAACAATTCCAACAGTTGATGAATCTTCCAGTCCTCTGTGCTCCCTATGAGCGGCCATGTTAAGGGAGCCAGTTGTCCACTTGTCTCCTCTCTCTCTCTCTCTTCCAGTGGGAGTGGTTCAGCCCACGCTGAGCCTCCTTCCTCCCTCCAGAGTGGAGCTGGAGCAGGGCAGGGCTGCACTGCTGTGTTTGGCCACTGGGGGCTTCCCCTCAGACTGGAAGCTTGGCTGGAAGGTGGGGGGCAGCAGCAGGTCTGCCGGGGTGTCGGATAGCCCGGGGGTCCTGGGGAAAGATGGCACCTACAGCCGGAGCAGCGCCCTGACCCTCCCTGCGGACCAGTGGAGGAAGGCGGGCTCAGTGAGCTGTGAGGCCAGTAGGAGCGGCCAGACGCCTGTCACTCAAACCCTGAATCCTGACCAGTGTTCAGAGTAGAGAGGCTCCAGCATGGAAGTAGTGTAGAATACAAATCTCCTCTGACACGTCTGCTTTCTATCTCTCTGTCTAAGGTAGCTGCAGCTTCTGATGACCTCCATCAATATAACATGTCTTTGAGCCATTAGCATTACGCTTCATGGTCTGTTACCCCTTTGCTTGAGTTTGTCACATGTTGAACATTTAATAAAGATGTAAAAAAAACAATGATTTATTGTCATCATTTCTGATGGTATATCTTCTGTCCACGCTCTAACAAGTATAACACCTCTTCTATTTCTTCATTAAATATTTGACCAGCCGTTTGAATGAAGGGTAAAGCTGTGGTTTGTCTCATCTCTGAATGACCAAAGTGTTGCTTGTGTGGCTCTTCTTGGAAGGTGTGTTCACTGGATCCAGTGGACCAGTGTCAGTCATAGAGACACTGCTGCTGAAATGACCCATGTGTTTCAGACTGACTTCATGTCACTTCATCAAACAGTAGTTCAGGGTGTCCAGGTTTCTGCACATGTAACAGACGCCAGCAGGTGGCGCTGTGCAGTGGTAAACCTCACTCCCCCACACCTAAATAGACGTTCTAGCGATGAAGCTAGGGCCTGTGGGTTTGAGCTCTCACGTTAGAACGTGGCCTCTCGTGCCGGAGGTGGTCAGTTCCAGTAATAGTAACAGTAACAGTCAGTGGTCAGTGCTGGACACTGACTGTTACACACATACCAACTTAGAAACGTGTAGAAGTACGTCTGGAAAGACATTCAGTATCTCTCACGGAGACAGAGGATCCCTAGCATGCTGAGTGGTGGAAACAGTTCCATATTAATCATGGTTGAGTTTATTAGTCAAAGACCAAACCGACATCATCTCTTAAAGATGTGGTTCATTAACCGTATTCTGTGAGCAGTGAACCGTAGCTATTCAAATGATCTCCAGTTTTAGCTGACGCCCACCTGGGTCTCTAGAGGGACAGGAAGTCAGTGGAGGTTTTCAGAAGAGTCTCTGGAGATTACAGTGAAAGTAGTGTGTGTGTGTGTGTGTGTGTGTGTGTGTGTGTGTGTGTGTGTGTGTGTGTGTGTGTGTGTGTGTTTCTACATACCGGCTCAGTGGTGCCCTCTTGTGTCAAACCATTGTTTATTACAAGCCATTGCTACAAAGAGTGAATCCAAAACTGTTAGTCAATGGTGTAGTAGTTGTATATAATATGTTGTAGTTGAGGTAGTAGTTGTATGTAATATGTGGTAGTTGAGGTAGTAGTTGTATGTAATATGGTAGTTGAGGTAGTAGTTGTATGTAATATGTGGTAGTTGAGGTAGTAGTTGTATGTAATATGTGGTAGTTGAGGTAGTAGTTGTATGTAATATGTGGTAGTTGAGGTAGTAGTTGTATGTAATATGTGGTAGTTGAGGTAGTAGTTGTATGTAATATGTGGTAGTTGAGGTAGTAGTTGTATGTAATATGTGGTAGTTGAGGTAGTAGTTGTATGTTATATGTGGTAGTTGAGGCAGTAGTTGTATGTAATATGGTAGTTGAGGTAGTAGTTGTATGTAATATGTGGTAGTTGAGGTAGTAGTTGTATGTAATATGTGGTAGTTGAGGTAGTAGTTGTATGTAATATGTGGTAGTTGAGGTAGTAGTTGTATGTAATATGTGGTAGTTGAGGTAGTAGTTGTATATAATATGTGTTGAAAACTGATTTTGCCTCGTGTAAACACACATATATGTGTGGTAGTTGAGGTAGTAGTTTTATATATGTGTGGTAGTTGTATATACTATGTTGACCATTTTATAATATGTTGACTCTTTATCCTGACTTCTCTCCCCTCCCTCTGACCTTTCTCCCTTCTCTCCCTTCTCTCTCTTCTCTCCCTTCTCTCCCTTCTCTCTCTCTCTCTCTTCTCGCTCTTCTCTCCCTTCTCTCTCTTCTCTCTCTTCTCTCCCTTCTCTCTCTTCTCTCCCTTCTCTCCCTTCCCTCCCTTCTCTCTCTTCTCTCCCTTCTCTCCCTTCTCTCTCTTCTCTCCCTTCTCTCCCTTCTCTCTCTTCTCTCTCTTCTCTCTCATCTCTCCCTTCTCTCCCTTCTCTCTCTTCTCTCTCTTCTCTCCCTTCTCTCCCTTCCCTCCCTTCTCTCCCTTCTCTCCCTTCTCTCTCTTCTCTCTCTTCTCTCTCTTCTCTCCCTTCTCTCTCATCTCTCCTTCTCTCCCGTTCTCCCTTCTCTCCCTTCTCTCTCTTCTCTCCCTTCTCTTTCTTCTCTCCCTTCTCTCCCTTCCCTCCCTTCTCTCTCTTCTCTCTCTTCTCTCTCTTCTCTCCCTTCTCTCTCTTCTCTCCCTTCTCTCCCTTCTCTCCCTTCTCTCTCTTCTCTCTCTTCTCTCTCTTCTCTCTCTTCTCTCCCTTCTCTCTCTTCTCTCCCTTCTCTCCCTTCTCTCTCTTCTCTCTCTTCTCTCTCTTCTCTCCCTTCTCTCCCTCCTCTCTCATCTCTCCTTCTCTCCCTTCTCTCTCTTCTCTCCCCCCTCTGTACCCTCCCTCCCACCTTTCCTCCCTGTCCCAAATAGACCTGGTCTTTAACCCCCCCCCCCCCCCCCCACACACACACACACACACACACACACACACATCCAGCACCAGTCACTTTATCTATTCATCTCTGCTGCTGTTGTAAATATCATTTAATCAACATTCTGCACTAAAGGATACTTGCACTAAATGTCAACTTCATGTTCAGCTGGTTGTGTTTTGGTGAATATATTATTACTAACTTTGTGTAGCCCCTTTTTTGCCCTTTGTTTAGTGTTGTTGTTGATGTGTATTGCTCACTGTTGGACTGTAGAAACTGAATCAGATCTCTATATGTAGAACACATGTGGACATTGGACAATAACATTGACTTTGACTTAGACTTTGACTTTGTTGTGGTTGAGGTAGTAGTTGTATATAACATGTGGTAGTGAAGGTAGTAGTTGTATATAATATGTGGTAGTTGAGGTACTAGTAGTATTTAATATGTGGTAGTTGAGGTAGTAGTTGTATATAATGTGTGGTAGTTCAGTTAGTAGTTGTATATAATATATTGTAGTTGAGGTAGTTGTTGTATATAATATGTTGTAGTTGATGTAGTAGTTATATATAATCGGTGGTAGTTGAGGTAGTAGTTGTATATAATATGTGGTAGTTAAGGTAGTAGTTGTATGTAATATGTATGTAATATGTGTTATTATGTAGTAATAAAATAATTGTTCTGTACTGCTAAATATCAAACGTTTGTGAAGACCTGCAGTGAGTGTTTATTATTGTTGGCCAGTAGGTGGCGCCAGTCCATCAGTTGTAGAAATATCACAACAAGGATGAGGATAATGATGATGGAAGTGATGATGGGGAAGATTGTGATGATGAAGATACCAGAATAGAAAGGTTAGCTTGCCTTCCGCCAGCTAACCTTTCTATTCTGGTATCTTCATCATCACAATCTTCCCCAAGGGGAGAGAATAGTTCTTATATCATTCGTGAAACACAGTGAAACAGCGTGTTAATGCTCTCAGAGAGAGCTGAGGCGAAGAAGCTGTTCCTAAGCCTGCTTGACTTGGAACAAAGGTTTCTATAGCGCCTCCTGGAGGAGAGGAGGGGAAACAGTCCATGGTTGGGGTGAAAGGTGTCTTTGTGTCTTTGATATAGTTGGTATGAGGGATTGGG
>JANIIK010000742.1:0-150000 GCA_027704905.1 Muraenolepis orangiensis
AGTTGTGTGTAATATGTGGTAGTTGAGGTAGTAGTTGTGTGTAATATGTGGTAGTTGAGGTAGTAGTTGTGTGTAATATGTGGTAGTTGAGGTAGTAGTTGTAGATAATATGTTGTAGTTGAGGTAGTAGTTGTATGTAATATGTGGTAGTTGAGGTAGTAGTTGTATGTAATATGTGGTAGTTGAGGTAGTAGTTGTATGTAATATGTTGTAGTTGAGGTAGTAGTTGTATGTACTATGTGGTAGTTGAGGTAGTAGTTGTATGTAATATGTGGTAGTTGAGGTAGTAGTTGTATGTAATTAGTTGTAGTTGAGGTAGTAGTTGTATGTACTATGTGGTAGTTGAGGTAGTAGTTGTATGTAATATGTGGTAGTTGAGGTAGTAGTTGTTTGTAATAGGGCCTGAAGGGCCCTGAAGCGGGTCATAAAGATTAGGGCCGACCCCTCTCACCCAGGCCCCAGTCTCTCTGCCCCGCTCCCCTCCAGCAGGAGGCTGCGGGCCATCAGGTCAAGAACTGCAGGCCACAAACAGCTTCTTCCCCACGGCCTCCAGCCTCGTCAACGAGGCCCGCCTCCCCCTCTGAACATCCCCCGGCCCCCCTACCCTCCCCACCACTACCCCCTCCCACTGGACCCAGCCATCATACACCCACACATACATTCATACAGACTGTAATGTATGTGATTGCATCTGATGTGTTTTACGTATGGACTACGCACCTGCGCATTGCTATATGTATAATGAGATTCACCTGCCTAATCAGTCGAGTAAAGAGAGCGACACGCTCAAGTTATACGAACTTCTGTCTCTGTGGTTTATTAAGGTTGACTGTGTGTGGTACATACACAACAATTGGCGACGAGGATGGGATAGCAGATGGACCAAGAGCATCATGTACAGAAAATGGAGTGGAGGCAACAGAGAACTAGCCCATGCTTTCGCTGTGGGAAGAATTCACACTCTCCAGATGATTGTTGGTTTAAAGAGAAAGAATGCAGACAGTGTCAGAGAACAGGCCACATAGCGAAAATGTGCAGAACAAAAGTGAAAGAGAAAAAGTTTCATAAACAAAAAGGAAAAAATCAAAAGATCCATGATATTGAAACATGGGACTCAGACTCTGACCAAGATCTAGCCTACTTTGATGTGTGTTCATTAAACAAATCCGACAGGGGAATCATCTGGGTTTCACCCAAAGTGGAAGAGGTTACATTGAACATGGAGTTGGATACTGGGTCTGCCTTGTCTGTGATCTCCAATAAAGACTACAGGACGCACTTTGCACACCTGCAATTACAATCTACTGCTGTGATGCTGAAAACATACACTGGGGAGAGGATTACACCACTGGGCGTGATCACAGTGAACGTTAAATATGCTGATCAAGTGCATGTGCTATTGCTGTATGTTATTGAAAAAGGAGGTGCACCCCTGTTTGGGCGTGAGTGGCTGCGTAAAGTGCAACTAGACTGGCAGTCAATTAAAGAAATGCAAGCTGAAACAGACACTGAAAAACAGAGCAGCCGCTCCACAGCTGAAAGACTAAGAAAAATACTGAGGAACACCGGAAAAGTCTTCCAGGAAGGCATTGGAACGTTGAAGCACATGAAAGGTAAAATTGTGTTAGAGGACGATGCAGTCCCTAAGTTCATCAAGGCTCGCCAGGTACCATATGCCCTTCGCCCCAAAGTGGAGAAAGAGCTGCAAAGTTTGGAAAATGCGGGCATTCTATCCAAAGTGGACTGGTCAGAATGGGCGACGCCTATTGTTCCAGTAGTGAAGGGGAACGGATCAATACGCCTCTGTGGAGATTTTAAAGTAACCATCAATCCAATCTTGAAAGCTGAACAATACCCCTTGCCACGTATTGATGACATCTTTGCAGCATTGGGTCAGGGTAAGCGGTTCTCCAAGATTGATCTGGCACAGGCGTATCTACAGATGGAGATGGATGAGTCTTCCAAAAAGTACCTCACGATCAACACCATGAAAGGCCTTTATCAGTACAACCGCCTGGTGTTTGGCATAGCTTCTGCTCCAGCTATATGGCAGAAGGCAATGGAACAAGTCCTACAAGGCATACCAAGCACACAGTGCTATCTGGATGACATAGTGATAACAGGAGCCAATGACGATGCCCATCTTGAAAATCTGGAAAAA
The DNA here is from genome assembly GCA_027704905.1 of Muraenolepis orangiensis. Taxonomy (NCBI): domain Eukaryota; kingdom Metazoa; phylum Chordata; class Actinopteri; order Gadiformes; family Muraenolepididae; genus Muraenolepis; species Muraenolepis orangiensis. Next base: position 2,162 of record JANIIK010000742.1, read on the forward strand.
GTTCTGAAGAGATTAGAAGACTTTGGATTAAGGGCCAACAAATCCAAGTGTGAGTTTTTCCAGGATTCCATCAAATACTGTGGTCATATAATTGATAAACATGGTCTACACAAGTGCAAGGATAAAGTTGATGCCGTGCTAAAGGCACCACCACCACAGAGCATTACTCAACTGCGCTCTTTCCTGGGCTTGGTAAACTATTACCGAAAATTTCTCCCCAATCTATCGTCAGTGCTGCACCCACTGAACTGTTTGCTCCAAAAGGGCACTAGATGGCGCTGGTCGAAAGAATGTGAAGATGCTTTCAACCAGGCAAAGCAGTTGGTTATATCTGACAATGTACTTACACACTTTGACCCCCAGTTGCCGCTTAAATTGGCATGTGATGCTTCCCCATACGGGATTGGGGCAGTACTATCACACAGGTTCGCTGATGGAACAGAGCGACCAATAGCATTTGCCTCAAGATCTTTAAATGCAGCAGAACGTAACTATGCACAAATTGATAGAGAAGCTCTTAGTCTAGTATGGGGAGTGAAGAAGTTTAATCAGTATTTGTACGGCAAACACTTTACCCTCCTCACAGACCATAAACCTCTTGTCTCAATCTTCAATCCAGGAAAAGGAGTCCCCGCCATGGCCGCTGCACGTATCCAGAGGTGGGCTTTGTTTTTGGGTGCACATACCTACAGCATTGAGTACAAGGGCACTAACCAGCACGGGAATGCTGATGGGCTTTCCCGGCTACCTCTTCAGTTTCAGCCCCCAGAGAGAGCCAAAGAATTGGTGGACATGTTCCACATGGCGCAGGTGGAGCTATTACCTGTAACAAGTGAGGAGATTGCACGTGAGACAGGCCGTGACCCCACCCTCTCCAGAGTGTTCGACATGACACTGAAAGGCTGGCCACACAAGGGTGATCCATCACTGCCAGGCTATTCCAGCCGACGTGAACAACTCACAGTGGACCAGGGATGCATCTTGTGGGGAGCGAGGGTGATCGTTCCGCCAAACCTGCGTTCCAGGGTCCTGGCTGTACTGCATGAGGGACACTTAGGCGTGGTGAAAATGAAGTGTCTGGCTAGAAGCTTTGTGTGGTGGCCTGGAATTGATGAGCAGTTGGAGGCATTGGCCAAGACATGCAACGGGTGTCAACAGACCCAAAAGTCACCAGCAACAGCACCATTACACATGTGGGAGTGGCCTACCAAGCCTTGGCAGCGGTTGCATATAGATTATGCAGGACCCTTCCTTGACCGCATGTACCTGATTGTGGTTGATGCACATTCGAAATGGCCAGAGGTTTTTTGTACAAAGACTGCAACCTCTGCAAAGACTGTTGACCTCTTAAGAACATTGTTTTCACGCACAGGGCTTCCACATCAGATCGTAAGTGATAATGGAACACCTTTCACTTCTGCAGAATTCCAGCGTTTTGTCAGAAAGAATGGCATCCAACACACCACTGTTGTGCCATATCACCCTGCATCCAATGGACAAGCCGAACGCTTCATTCAGACTTTCAAGCAGTCCATTAAGGCCATGGACCAAGACGGTGGGTCGCTTCAGCACAAGATTGCAAACTTCCTGTTGGCGTATCGAAACAGCACTCATGCCACAACTGGACAGACCCCAGCCATGCTCTTTCTAGGACGTCCACTGAGATCACGCTTGGACTTACTGAAACCCAATCTACACCGACATGTACAGCGCAAGCAGTTTGATGCTGCCTTCACTTCAAAACGGCGATCTTTGCGCACCTTCCGTGTTGGACAGCATGTGCTGGCCAGAGACTACCGCAACAATAGTCAAAAATGGCAATCAGGCACCATTGCATCACAAACTGGGTTGTTGACATACACTGTTAGTGTCGGCCAGGACACAATCTGGCGTAGACATGTTGATCAGCTGTTGGATGCAGGGCCGACAGACAAGGACTCTGAGCCTACCCCTAGCTGGGATGGACTTGAGTTCAAAGACAGAGTCCCTGACACCAGCGACACCCTTGAAGACCGGGCAGATGGCTCTGGAGTAGACCCACCTGTAGTCCAAGAGCCTGCTGAAACCTTGACTGATATGCCTGCCAGGCGTTACCCGGACAGAGTTCGTAAACCACCAGAGAGATACTGTCCAAAAGACTAAGAACATGTGATTATGTTGTAGGATGATAAAAATTGTTCAGATGTAGTTATTACTATTCACCTCCTTAGTTAAATGAGAACATCAATGCTGAAAGGGAGGAGTGTAATGTATGTGATTGCATCTGATGTGTTTTACGTATGGACTACGCACCTGCGCATTGCTATATGTATAATGAGATTCACCTGCCTAATCAGTCGAGTAAAGAGAGCGACACGCTCAAGTTATACGAACTTCTGTCTCTGTGGTTTATTAAGGTTGACTGTGTGTGGTACATACACAACACAGACAATGTTTATACTTTAGATTTAGATTTAGATTAAAATGCTAAATGTGCACTGGACTTAGTCTGCTAGTGAAAATTAGTGTCCATATTGTTTAGCCTTGTATTGTTTTAGTCTAGTTGTGTTTAGTCTGGACCCCTCCTCTCACCCAGGCCCCAGTCTCTCTGCTCCTCTCCCCTCCAGCAGGAGGCCCCCCCTCTGAAGACCCCCCACTGGACCAGGCCTCATACACCCACACATACTGACCAATATTTATACTTATATCTATATTTATACTTATATCTATATTTATACTTATATCTATATTTATATTTATATTTATATTTATATTTATATTTATATCTATATTTATACTTATATCTATATTTATATTTATATTTAAATTTATATTTAGATTTACACTTGTATTTAGATTTAGATTTTAAAATGCTAAATTATCACTGGACTTATAGTTTTTCCTTGTTTGTCCTGTTTTGTTTGACACGTTTCTGTGTTGTGACTCGTGTCAAATTCCAATGTGTGTTTTTACAACGGAATACGGCAATAAACCACATTCTGATTCTGATAGTATGTGGTGGTTGAGGTAGTTATATACCATTTGTTGTAGTTTTAGAACATATGTGGTAGTTAAGGTAGTAGCTGTTTATAATATGTGGTAGTTGAGGTAGTAGTTGCATATAATATGTGGTAGTTGAGGTTGTTATAGATCAAAGGTTGTAGTTTTATATACTATGTGGTAGTTGAGGTAGTAGCTGTATATAATATGTGGTAGTTGAGGTTGTTATAGATAAAAGGTTGTAGTTTTATATAGTATGTGGTAGTTGAGGTAGTAGCTGTATGTAATATGTGTCATATCTTATCAATCAAGTGTGTATGTTTAGCCGTCTTATAGTCAGACTTTTGATCTGCCTCAGACTCCACTGTCTTTGTGTCTTAGATCAGTTTGGACATGTTTGTTTCCAGTGGATTGCTGGTGACCTGACCCACCTGTATGCACCACCGCTTAATGCCTTTAGTTTGCTCTACTTTTAAACTCTTTACAACTACACATTCTTCACTAAGCAAACCGGCTCTGCCTAAGACCATGTAGTATTGATTTTTTTCCCTTTTCCTTACGGTGGTTTTATTTATTATGTTTATTATATGAGACATTAAATGTCATCATTATAATATATTGATCATATACAATTATATAATGATATCAATCATTAACGGAATCCAAATCCTTGAATGAGCAAACCAGCTCACCACCACTCACTCAAATCACTTTTCTTTACGTTTTCTATTTTTATACCCATTTATTTATTAATCTTATTTAGTTAGTTATTGTGTAAATATGTTTTTTAAATGTTTTATTTAAATATATTAGAGGACAAATGTCATAATATGTGATTATATAAATAATAACAGCCCATCCCTAGACAAAAGGTTCTGTGTTTGAATCCCAGTGTCCGAAGTCTACCTGTAGGCAAAATGTGGAAACCCTACCTGCTCATTGCATTACATTACATTACATTACATTACATTACATTACATTACATTACATTACAGGCATTTAGCAGACACTTTGTCCAAAGTGACTCACAATAGTGCATTCATGCAGGACATGTATGTGAATTCACTTTGAGTGGTTAGTGACTAAATAACACATAGTAATACATACATAAATACTAACCTTTATGACATTAACAGTCTCAACATGCTATACAGGACCATTCAAATGAAACCCTCAGCCCTACACATCAGAATAGATCCATATACCAAGTTAGAAAGGAAGGAAGTGACACATTAAAACAGTTTAGAGAGAGCCTTCAACAGGCCGGTTGATAACAGTCCTGGGACCTGACTAATCTAACGGGCAGAGGATCAAACTCACGGCCTTAACACGCATATCATACATACATAATATACATACATATTATACAAACATACATATTTTACATACATACTATACATACATGCATACATATTATACATACATGCATACATACTATACATATTATACATACATGCATACATATTATACATACATAATATAGTACTGCCCCAAACTCCTGCTGCGTCTGTGGTACATCTTGCGAGTCTTCTGGAGAAGGGGGAGGATCCCTGATCAATGGAGAGTGGCTGAAGGGGTATGGATCCCGAAGGAGGAAAACTCCACTCAGCTAGACCAGTTCCGCATCATCTCCCTGCTGTGTGTTGAGGCAAAGGTTTTCTTCAGCGCTGTTTCCAAACGGATGTGTACCTACCTGGCAGAGAACACCTACATCGATACATCTGTCCAGAAAGGTGGCATTTCAGGAATGCCAGGATGTATGGAGCATACCGGTGTGGTGACACAGCTTATTCGGGAGGCCAGAGAGAACAAGGGCAACCTGTCAGTGCTGTGGCTTGACCTGGAGAACGCATTCGGCTCCATTCCACACAAGCTGGTTCAGTTCACTTTGACAAAACATCATGTCCCAAGCAGGTGTAGAGACCTCATCGCTGATTATTACAGCAATTTCAGGAAGAGGGTCTCTTCAGGAGCAATAACATCCAGTTGGCACAAGGTGGAGATCGGTATCATCACAGGGTGTACTATCTCTGTGACATTGTTCTCCCTAGCCATGAACATGCTCACTAAGTCTGCTGAGCCAGAGTGCAGAGGGCCCCGCACAAATTCCGGACAACGGCAACCACCCATCAGGGCATTCATGGATGACCTCACAGTCATGACAGAATCAGTCCCAGGCTGCCGGTGGATTCTGAAGGGGCTTGAAGAGCTGGTGGAGTGGGCCCGGATGCGTTTCAAACCCGCCAAATCCAGATCAATGGTGCTGAGGAAAGTGAAGGTGGTGGACAAGTTCCGGTTTAACATCGCAGACACAGCCATCCCATCTATCTCAGAGAAGCCAGTCAAGAGCTTAGGAAAAGTTTTTGACTGCTCTCTGAGAGACACAACATCTATCCAGTCGACCTGCACTGAGTTGGATGGCTGGCTGAAATCCGTGGACAAGTCAGGCCTACCTGGGAAGTTTAAAGCCTGGGTCTACCAACATGGCATTCTTCCCAGGATTCTGTGGCCCCTCCTTGTCTATGCGGTCCCTATCTCAACAGTTGAGACCCTAGAGAGGAGGGTCAACAACCACCTCCGGAGATGGCTTGGGTTACCAAGGAGCCTGAGCAGCATTGCACTCTACGGGAACACCAACAAGCTGCAACTGCCTTTCAAATCCTCAAATTCAAGGTAACTAGAGCCAGAGAAGTGGTTCAATACAGGGACTCAAGTGATCCAAAGGTGGCTGATGCAGGGATCCAAGTGAGGACTGGCAGGAAATGGAGGGCAGAGGAAGAAGTTCAAGAGGCAGAGGCAAGGCTGCGTCACAAGAGCCTGGTGGGAGTGGTCACACGAGGTCGAGCTGGGCTAGGATCCTTTCCAACTCCCCAAATGAACACCAGGGGGAAGGAAGGGCGCCGTCTTGTTCAGGAGGAGGTGAGAGCAGCAGTGGAGGAGACAAGAACCTGCAATTCAGAGGGAATGAAGCAACAGGGAGCTTGGACGAGATGGGAGAATGCGGTTGAGAGGAAAGTGACCTGGGCCGAGCCTCACCGCATAAATTTCCTAATCCAGGCAGTGTATGATGTGCTTCCAAGCCCGTCAAATCTGCACACATGGGGCATAGCAGAGACACCAGCATGCCCATTGTGTTCCAAGCGAGGAACCCTGGAACACATCCTCAGTTGCTGTACAAGGGCACTTGGAGATGGACGGTACAGGTGGAGGCATGACCAAGTCCTGAAGACCATTGCTGAAGCCATCAGCGCAGGACTGGCGTGGTCAAAGCAGTTCCGACACTCCAAGGACACCATCGCCTTTGTCAGAGCTGGGGACAAGCCAACTTCTGCCAGAAAAACATCTGCAGGCATCCTGACGTCTGCAAGAGACTGGCAGTTGTTGGTGGACCTTGAACATCAGCTGAAGTTCCCCAGCCATATTGCAGTCACCACCCTGCGACCAGACATTGTTCTTGTGTCTGAATCCACCAAGCAAGCTGTGCTGCTGGAGTTGACAGTCCCGTGGGAAGATCGCTTGGAAGAAGCCTTTGAAAGGAAGCTCTCCAAGTACGCAGGACTGGTCAGCGACTGTCAGCAGGCTGGTTGGAGAGCAAGGTGTTTCCCGGTGGAAGTTGGATGCAGAGGATTCGCAGCCCATTCCTTGGTCAGAGCCTTTAGCAGTTTAGGCATCGAGGGAGTGAGAAAGAGGAGAGCCATCCACAGTACCACCGATGCGGCAGAGAGTGCCTCAAGATGGTTGTGGCTCAAAAGAGGGGAGCCATGGAGTCATGGTAGCTAGCTAGCCATCTGGACACAAGCTGGGGTCTGATCAGCCCTGGCTGGGTCACCTGGAGGATGGCGTATGATGTTGCGAGACCCGAAACGTCCTATGATTCCAGGAACATCACTGAAGATGTGTCCAGACTAGGCATCAGTAGATGTATGTACACAGCACAAACATACATATTTTACATACATACTATACATACATGCATACATATTATACATACATGCATACATACTATACATACATGCATACATATTATACATACATGCATACATATTATACATACATAATATACATACATAGTATACATACATGCATACATATAATACATACATTCATATTATACATACATGGATAGTGTACATACATACATATTATACATACATACATATTATAAATACATGCATACATATTATACACACATCATACATACATGCATATTATACATACTGTACGTACATACACACATACACACATACATACATACCAATGGTGAAGCGTCAGAGCCTTCAAGGTATTCAGAGAAAACCCTGGAACTCTCAGATGAAACAAAAAAAATCAAATGATATGTATTAATAAAATGTAATACAATTTAATAAAGTTTAATAAAAATGTAATAAAATGAATAAATGAGAATCGTATCTGTGTTGTTGATCTGTTATATTAGTGTTACGTTGATTTGTTTGTCTTTCTCGGTCCATGCACTACGCATTTGAGTGTTTTGTGTTGGAAAAACAATGCAACCAATCAGATATTTTTCTAGGTTGCTGGGAAGAATATCCTTCAACCAAACTATTCCAGATGACTTTGGCCCTTAGACTGAATGAGAGCGTACGTTTGGATTGACACTTTTATCAACCAATCATATATTGGTATGTAGCCACACCAATATATAGGGCGTATTCTTTCAGATTTCCCCATAGGTCCATAGTGCGCTAGAAGGTGTACTGGCTCGAGACGTAGCGTAGTGCTATGTTGGTTTTTTTCCTATGTAGGTTTTTTACGTCGAAATGGCAACAGGTGAAGATGATGTTGTTGCGGAATTGTTGTTAGTACCCTTTTCAAGATGACCATTCAGTGAAAAGATGGACATTATAAAAAAGTTTTAACGATCCCCATCACCACTGCATCTGTGGAAAGGACATTGTCCGCCCTCAAACGGATAAAAACATATGGAGGAACAGAACAGACTCACTGCATTAGCTTCCATAGCTGTTGAAAGGCAACTTATTTTGGATCTGAAAAGCAGTGATCAGCTTTATGACCGGGTTATCGATACATTGATAACCCGGTCATAAAGCAGTGATCAGCTTTATGACCGGGTAATCGATCCATCCAGAAGGACAGGAGAATGGATTTGGTCTTTTGGTCTCATCTGTCACGGTTACGGTGGTTGGCTGGGGGCGTGGCCAAGCCGCGTGCGCTGACGGCGCACACACACCTGTCAGCAATTGCCTTGTCTAATTGTTAATCACGTCACCTGTTGGGGGTATATATACCCTGGCGTCCTGTTACCCCGGTGTTAGGTCGTACTTGCTTGCTACTTTGTACGTTGGTATATTCTGGATGGAATCGCCACGTCGATGTCCCGGAAATCCAGATTCATTGCCTATCCCGCGTCACCCGCCTGTCTCGCGTTACTCTCCTGTCCCGGACTACTCTCCAGTCTATATGAGCTCCCCGGTCATTATAATTACCTGTCCAGTACCTGTCGCTACTCCGACCTCCCGGTATCTAGACTTCTCGCTCGTCCCTGACCATCCGCCTGTCTAGTACCTGTAGCTACTCGACCTCCCGGTATCCAGACTCCTCTCCTGTCCCGGACTACTCGCCGGTCTACTACCTGCCGGTACTCCGCGGATCGACCTCCCGGTATCCAGACCCCTTGGCTGTCCCCGTTCACTCTTGTGTTGTGTTTGCTTGAAATAAAGCTTTACGTTATAGCTCCACTGTGTCTTGGTCTGCGTTCTGGGTCCCACCGAATTACCCCTACGTGACATCATCATTGGTGAGTGAGACTAATTAGTCTTTGCTGGTTTTGGCGCAGTGTTGCATCTCTTTGAGCTGGTTGTTGCATTTTGTTTCCACACACTTGTTGACTGATTAGTTAATGGCTGTCTTGAGTTTGATAAGCATTGTTGTGCATTTAAAATGAGAGTTTTTCTTTGCATCGCTTAACGTGAAAAGACATAACTAAGAGTTACAAAACCGGGATCAATAATCACCAAATTTCTGTCTACAGAAGGTCCACTTGTGATAGACACGGTTCACCACTGATACATACATATTATACATACATTGTTCATACATTGTTCATACATTGTCGCAATCGCTATTCTCCCTGCCTCCACCAGAGGGCAGCATCAGCCCGTGGTAATTCTCACCCTTCACCTGCAGCGCATCTCAATCAACTATTCTATTTAAGCCAACCTCCACACACTCACTCTTCACCAGATTGTTCCTGATTGTTCCTCACTTAATCCATGACATACATACATACATACATACATACATACATACATACATACATACATACATACATACATACATACATACATACATACATACATACATACATACGTACATACATACATACATACATACACACATACATACATACATACATACATACATACATACATACATACACACATACATACATACATACATACATACATACATACATACATACATACATACATACATACATACATACATACATACATACATACGTACATACATACATACATATTATACATGCATACATACATATTATTACATCATATTATTATTATTTTTACGAACAATCCTTTATTCAGAATGGGGAAATGACTTAAAACCTCTGTTGAATTAAAGCTATGGTGTGTATCTCTGGATGACTAAATGACCCATGTGTGTCAGACTGACTTCATGTCACTTCATAAAATACTACTTCAGGGGGATGTCCCGGTTTGGTGGGAACATATTTATCATGGTTGTCTATGTGTCAAAGGCCAAATTGACCTCACTAAAAGATGTTGTATATTAAACATATTCTGTTAGCAGTAAACTATAGTGATTCAAATGATGTCCTCATTCAGCAGATGTGCAGCTGTGTCTCTTGAGGGACTAAATGCTAGTGGAACTGTAGGGCTGATGTTTTCATAAGAGTCTCTGGAGATGCATATACTCTGAGATACTAAACTCTGCTCAGGTCCATCTTTAATAATAGCTTACAGCTTCAGGACTAGTCTGCTTGTCATTGGGTCAGCCTGGTAGCAGACAGAGGCTAGTGTTTAGTGTTGTTCCTCTTGGCATGCTTAGCTGCCAGGATGAGGGCTGTGAGGGTGGACCGAGGCTCGGCTCGGAATCCAAGATAGAGTCCAAGATAGAAGCTTTGTGATTATGAGGAGCCAAGTGGTGTTGTTGTGTTGAACTTTCTTGAAGGGGGTAAACAGAGCAAAGTGTATTGTGGAGTGACCAGGCTGACAAGGCCCTCCACATGGGCTGGGAGAGATGTAGCACAGAGGACAGCCACAGCTCACCACAGAGACGGGATTAGTGGGAGTTGAGGTAGTAGTAGTATGTTATATGTTGTAGTTGAGGTAGTAGTAGTATTTCATATGCTGTAGTTGAGGTAGTAGTTGTAATATGTGGTAGTTGAGGTAGTAGTTGTAATACGTGGTAGTTGAGGTAGTAGTTGTGTGTATAAGTTTTGGGAGTTGAGATAGTAGCTTTATATAGTATGTGTTAGTTAAGGTAGTACATGTGTATATCATATGTGGTAGTAGAGGTAGTAGCTGTATATAATATGTGTTAGTTGAGGTAATAGTTGTGTATATAATATGTGTTAGTTGAGGTACTAGTTGTATATAATATGTGGTCAATGAGGTGGTAGTTGTATGTAATATATTGTAGTTGAGGTAGTAGTTCTATATGATATGTGGTAGTTGAATTAGTAGTGTCTGTCACCACTGTCTGTCCCCACTGTCACCACCTCAAACAGATCACAACATTCCCCAACCAGAAGCCGGTGATGAACAGAGAGGTCCTCCTACTCCTAAAGGCACGTGAGCTTTTAGGTCGGGCGATGCACTGGCCTACTGTTTAGCCAGGGCTAATCTGAAAAGGGCATCAAGCGGGCCAAGCTCAAACACAAGCGAAGGGTCGAAGACCACTTCAACAACTCCGATCCCCGACGCATGTGGCAGGGCATCCAGGCCATCACGGATTATAAACCCTCCAACAACTCAACCCCCAACCACTGACTCATCCCTCCCTGACGAACTTAATCATTTTTTTGCTCGCTACGACCGGAACAACCCCGAACGGCCCACCAGGGCTCCTCTCCCCGTTGACCACCAACCCCTCACCCTCTCCCCCACAGACGTGCGTGCGGCACTGAGCAGAACAAATGCGCATAAGGCAGCTGGTCCTGATGGCATCCCCGGTGGCGTGCTCAGGAACTGCGCTGAGCGGCTGACCGAGGTCCTTACTGACATTTTCAACTTGTCACTGGCTCAGGCAGTTGTCCCTGTGTGCTTTAAAACCACCTCCATTGTGCCAGTGCCAAAACACTCTTCTGCAGCGAGCCTCAACGACTTCTGCCCTGTTGCACTCACCCCCATCGTCATGAAGTGCTTGGAGAGGCTGGTCCTGGCTCACCTCAAATCTGGCCTGTCACCTCACTGGATAAACACCAATTTGCCTACCGTGAGAACAGGAGCACGGAGGACACCATTTCCTCAGCTCTTCACTCCGCTCTCTCCCACCTGGATGAGAGCAACACCCACGTGAGAATGCTGTTCATAGACCTCAGCTCAGCATTTAACACCATCACCCCCTTCAAACTCATCTTCAAACTGGGTGACCTCATGAAAACCAAGAACCTTGACATCAACCCCTCAGTTTGTAACTGGTTATTAGACTTCCTAACCAACTGACCCCAGTCAGTCAGGTTAGACCTCTCACCTCCTCCACCCTCACCCTAAACACCTCACCCTAAACACCTCACCCTAAATACCTCACCCTAAACACCTCACCCTAAACACCTCACCCTAAACACCTCACCCTAAACACCTCACCCTAAACACCTCACCTTAAACACCTCACCCTAAACACCTCACCCTAAACACCTCACCCTAAACACCTCACCCTAAACACCTCACCCTAAACACCTCACCCTAAACACCTCACCCTAAACACCGGCCCACCCTGCTGCCACACCTCTACTCCCCCCCCCCTGCTTCCCTCCCCCTCTGCTGCCCCCCCCTCTGCTGGCCCCCCCCCACTGCTTTCCTCCCCCTCTGCTGTCCCCCCCTGCAGCCGCCCCCCTCTACTCTCCCCCCCTGCTTCCCTCCCCCACTGCTGCACCCCCCTCTGCTGGCCCCCCCCCACTGCTTTCCTCCCCCTCTGCTGTCCCCCCCTGCAGCCGCCCCCCCTCTACTCTCCCCCCCCTGCTTCCCTCCCCCACTGCTGCACCCTCCCACTGCTGCCCCCCCCCTCTGCTTTCCCCCCCCTCTGCTGTCCCCCCCCCGCTGCTGCACCTCTGCCGCCCCCCCCACTGCTGCCCCCCCTCTACTCCCCCCCCCCTGCTTCCCTCCCCCTCTGCTGCACCCCCCTCTGCTGGCCCCCCCCCACTGCTGCCGCCGCCCCCTGCTGCTGCACCTCTGCTGCCCCCCCCCCTCTGCTGCACCCCCCCTCTGCTGCCCCCCCCCCTGCTTCCCCCCCCACTGCTGCCGCCGCCCCCTGCTGCTGCACCTCTGCTGCCCCCCCCCTCTGCTGCACCCCCCCTCTGCTGCCCCCCCCCCCCTGCCCCCCCCTCTACTCAACACCTATAATAATCACCACCAATGTCTTTGACTAATTGTAAAAAAGGAGAAAGAAAAAACTAACTGTAAAAACAAACTGCATCACAACTACCTTCCTCTCTATACTTTACATCTACTATATCATTCTCTAACGGACTCTGTGTGTGTGTGTGTGTGTCACAAGAAATACGCCCCCTTTCAGGTTGAGGGGGTCTTCATACTGGGCGGGATGCTTGGGGGGGGTCTGAACGTGACCAAGTTCCATTTGTTAAGCATTCCATCCAGTAGTTTTCGTTTTGCGGGCGATTTAGTGGAACATTCAGGGGTTTCAATGCTGAGCTGAGGCCGTAACAATGGAAGTCAGGTGATCATCCTACACAATACTCATGTAGGGGCCATAGCCATCCCGTGGAATCCCACGGGCAATGCGCTAGTATTTATTACTAAGATACCTGTTTACTGTACCTGCCATATAGATTTAAATCTCAACTGTTGATAGAACTGCTCCTACCCCTGTGTATACATTTATATATACCATACATTTATATATGCTCACTTGTATATTCATTTACATTTATATATATGTATCCTGCTTTCAATAACGGCATACCCCTGATCACTACCTGTTAAATACTCACTTAGCTGTATATACATATACCTTATTATATTATTGTGCTGCTCATATCCCATTTAATACCTAGACTGTCTTTTAACCAGTACATTAAACTGTAAATGATATTATATTACCAGCCACTTTACTGCAACATGTGCCCTCTGGTTAGATGCTCCATTATTATCACTGTACTGTACTGTGCTGTGAAATGACATTACATTAGAATCTAATCTAATCTAATCTAATCTAATCTAATCTAATCTAATCTAGTTGTATATAATATGTGGTAGTTGAGTTAGTAGTAGTATATAATATGTGGTAGTTGAGTTAGTAGTAGTATATAATATGTGGTAGTTGAGTTAGTAGTAGTATATAATATGTGGTAGTTGAGTTAGTAGTAGTATATAATATGTGGTAGTTGAGTTAGTAGTAGTATATACTATGTGGTAGTTGAGTTAGTAGTAGTATATAATATGTGGTAGTTGAGTTAGTAGTAGTATATAATATGTGGTAGTTGAGTTAGTAGTAGTATATAATATGTGGTAGTTGAGGTAGTAGTAGTATATAACATGTGGTAGTTGAGTTAGTAGTAGTATATAACATGTGGTAGTTGAGTTAGTAGTAGTATATAACATGTGGTAGTTGAGGTAGTAGTAGTATATACTATGTGGTAGTTGAGTTAGTAGTAGTATATAATATGTGGTAGTTGAGTTAGTAGTAGTATATAATATGTGGTAGTTGAGTTAGTAGTAGTATATAATATGTGGTAGTTGAGTTAGTAGTAGTATATAACATGTGGTAGTTGAGGTAGTAGTAGTATATAACATGTGGTAGTTGAGTTAGTAGTAGTATATAACATGTGGTAGTTGAGTTAGTAGTAGTATATAATATGTGTTAGTTGAGTTAGTAGTAGTATATAACATGTGGTAGTTGAGGTAGTAGTAGTATATAACATGTGGTAGTTGAGTTAGTAGTAGTATATAACATGTGGTAGTTGAGGTAGTAGTAGTATATAACATGTGGTAGTTGAGGTAGTAGTAGTATATAACATGTGGTAGTTGAGTTAGTAGTAGTATATAACATGTGGTAGTTGAGTTAGTAGTAGTATATACCATGTGGTAGTTGAGGTAGTAGTAGTATATAACATGTGGTAGTTGAGGTAGTAGTAGTATATAACATGTGTTAGTTGAGTTAGTAGTAGTATATAACATGTGGTAGTTGAGTTAGTAGTAGTATATAACATGTGGTAGTTGAGTTAGTAGTAGTATATAATATGTGGTAGTTGAGGTAGTAGTAGTATATAACATGTGTTAGTTGAGGTAGTAGTAGTATATAACATGTGGTAGTTGAGGTAGTAGTAGTATATACCATGTGGTAGTTGAGGTAGTAGTAGTATATAACATGTGGTAGTTGAGGTAGTAGTAGTATATAACATGTGTTAGTTGAGTTAGTAGTAGTATATAACATGTGGTAGTTGAGGTAGTAGTAGTATATAACATGTGGTAGTTGAGGTAGTAGTAGTATATACCATGTGGTAGTTGAGGTAGTAGTATATAACATGTGGTAGTTGAGTTAGTAGTAGTATATAACATGTGGTAGTTGAGGTAGTAGTAGTATATAACATGTGGTAGTTGAGGTAGTAGTAGTATATAACATGTGGTAGTTGAGGTAGTAGTAGTATATAATATGTGGTAGTTGAGGTAGTAGTAGTATATAACATGTGGTAGTTGAGGTAGTAGTAGTATATAACATGTGTTAGTTGAGGTAGTAGTAGTATATAACATGTGGTAGTTGAGTTAGTAGTAGTATATAACATGTGGTAGTTGAGTTAGTAGTAGTATATACCATGTGGTAGTTGAGGTAGTAGTAGTATATAACATGTGGTAGTTGAGGTAGTAGTAGTATATAACATGTGTTAGTTGAGTTAGTAGTAGTATATAACATGTGGTAGTTGAGTTAGTAGTAGTATATAACATGTGGTAGTTGAGTTAGTAGTAGTATATAATATGTGGTAGTTGAGGTAGTAGTAGTATATAACATGTGTTAGTTGAGGTAGTAGTAGTATATAACATGTGGTAGTTGAGGTAGTAGTAGTATATACCATGTGGTAGTTGAGGTAGTAGTAGTATATAACATGTGGTAGTTGAGGTAGTAGTAGTATATAACATGTGTTAGTTGAGTTAGTAGTAGTATATAACATGTGGTAGTTGAGGTAGTAGTAGTATATAACATGTGGTAGTTGACGTAGTAGTAGTATATACCATGTGGAAGTTGAGGTAGTAGTATATAACATGTGGTAGTTGAGTTAGTAATAGTATATAACATGTGGTAGTTGAGGTAGTAGTAGTATATAACATGTGGTAGTTGAGGTAGTAGTAGTATATAACATGTGGTAGTTGAGGTAGTAGTAGTATATAATATGTGTTAGTTGAGGTAGTAGTAGTATATAACATGTGGTAGTTGAGGTAGTAGTAGTATATAACATGTGGTAGTTGAGGTAGTAGTAGTATATAACATGTGGTAGTTGAGGTAGTAGTAGTATATAACATGTGGTAGTTGAGGTAGTATCTGTATAGTTCATAGTGTAGAGCAGTATAAAGCTGGTTCTTGGTTGAGGCCCCTGGTTAGAGCAGCTCTGTGCTCAGTGCTCTGTGTCAGAGTCTCTTCCCCCTCAGCAGCTGCAGCAGGTTCCTGCTGTAACGACTCAGTGACTACACAGTCTGACTGAGGGAGGTTTATGTACGGCTCTCAATCACTGTGTGAACATATTAACACTGTTAGGGATGTGGAGACTCTGACAGTGATAAACTGCTGCGTCTTCAGGCTGGGCTCCAGCGATGGTCAGTGAGAAGTCAGTGCTGCCTCCACTGCCACTAAACCGAGCTGGTGTTGGTGATACAAGTGTGCTTGTATATTGCATGATGAGCTTGGGGGCTTCACCGGGTTTCTGTTGGTACCAGAATATGCAATTACCACTGTAAACCGCTGGGTTGGTTTTACAGGTCAGAGTGACTCTGGATCCTGCAGTAAAAGTCTCTACTGATGGCTGGGTCACAGTCACCTGACTGCTGGTTCCTATAGAAAACAAACAAACATAACATGGAGTCATCCAACAGAAAACACAAGCAAACACAGACGGGTGGTCCACATGTGGATGGAGAGGAATGAACCCACCTGTTAAGGATCCACAGACCACTGTCCAGAAAAGGATGGTGAGGTGGTTCATGGTTGCCACGGTTTCTGGGGGGTTGAGTCACAGCTCAGAGTCCTGCAGTGTTGAACTGAGAGGACTTTTAAACCCTCTCAGAAGCCCAGTTTCAGCTCAGCATGCAAAGCTTCCTCTGTATGGAAATGACCTGTTTCCACTCATCACACTGGGGGTGAGAGTGAACCACCTGTTTCCACTCATCACACTGGGGGTGAGAGTGAACCACCTGTTTCCACTCATCTCACTGGGGGTTAGGGTGAATGCATACATTCTGGGAGGACCTCTGTATCTCTTCTACATTCACACTTTATGGAATACGATGTGGATTTAGCTGCAAACAATCAGAATTCATCATCAGAGAGTTTTTTCCTATTCATGTTTTTCTTGGTTTGTTTGACATTCTTAAATGTTCTACTTCTTTAAAAAAATACAAATGTGCTAGTTTCTTTAAAAAACATAATAATGTATAGTAGTATTATCTTTGTAATTAATTTATCTATATTTCACTTTCATCTTAATTAAGTTAGGTGAGTGCACTTGAGATAATGGGATAATCAAATGTCTTTAAAATATTTTTATAATAATTTAATAATACATGCAGAATAAATACAATCCATACCTTCAAACACTTAGTAAAAGTAACTAACCAGGGCTTGAGTTGATCAAATGTGAATTCCTTCATAGTTTCCTGTGATAAGTTAGTGTCTATGTGTCAGTGAGATGTGTCTTCAATAGGAGGGAGGTTTTTGTACAGACTCTTATTGAGGATGTATCACTGTGGTACACTTTTGGTGGAGGCACCAAACTCACCGTTGACTGTAAGTACAAGGACACTTTTCTTTATCTGATATAACTCCCTAAACATTACCTTTATATCGAAATAGAACTAAAGAAATGATTCTTTTAATTTATATTCTAAAATATTATATTATAATCTTTTAAACTTCTAAATGTTTGGTTGTTAAGGGCAGTAGACACATATTATTGATTGGAGTTCAGTCACTTAATGTTATTATTTACATTGTTTTTGTAATGATTTAATTATGATGAACATTCATCATTTATTAAGCATATCATTGATTTACTTTGTACTTCATGAAATGGGCTAACAAGTATCCTTCAAGTTCAGTTTAGACTTCTTAAAAGTCGTAATTTAATGAATAGAACATTTAAATTGCAAATGTATTTCTGTGCTCAAAAGTTCCCATTAAATTGTTAGTAAATTATTCTGTAGTGTTTTGGCCGAACGTTGAATTAAATATAAGAAAAGGGAAGTGAGAAACTAATCTGAAGAAGTTCTGCAACCTGACAGCTGTAGAAACATTACAATGTGTCTCATGTATTAATTTATATTAATGTGGAAATTTATATAAATTAAATTGGTGACAGGATAGCTCTGTCTTTTGGGACTTGGGAACCGGAAGGTCCCCGGTTCAAGTCTCCGAAACACCTGGGCACTGTCGAGGTGCCCTTGAGCAAGACCACAGCTTCTAATACTAGGATGGGTTAAATGAACACATTTCACTGTGTGTGTACATGTATGAGACCAATAAAGAGGATTTAAGATTTAGAAATAAATACATGACACATTTAAATGTTTCAAACATTTAAATGTGTCAAGGTTTCATTTATATTCATTTCCACATTTCAATCAACAATTCCAACAGTTGATGAATCTTCCAGTCCTCTGTGCTCCCTATGAGCGGCCATGTTAAGGGAGCCAGTTGTCCACTTGTCTCCTCTCTCTCTCTCTCTTCCAGTGGGAGTGGTTCAGCCCACGTTGAGCCTCCTTCCTCCCTCCAGAGTGGAGCTGGAGCAGGGCAGTGTTACACTCCTGTGTTTGGCCACTGGGGGCTTCCCCTCAGACTGGAAGCTTGGCTGGAAGGTGGGGGGCAGCAGCAGGTCTGCCGGGGTGTCGGATAGCCCGGGTGTCCTGTGGAAAGATGGCACCTACAGCCGGAGCAGCGCCCTGACCCTCCCTGCGGACCAGTGGAGGAAGGCGGGCTCAGTGAGCTGTGAGGCCAGTAGGAGCGGCCAGACGCCTGTCACTCAAACCCTGAATCCTGACCAGTGTTCAGAGTAGAGAGGCTCCAGCATGGAAGTAGTGTAGAATACAAATCTCCTCTGACACGTCTGCTTTCTATCTCTCTGTCTAAGGTAGCTGCAGCTTCTGATGACCTCCATCAATATCACATGTCTTTGAGCCATTAGCATTACGCTTCATGGTCTGTTACCTCTTTGCTTGAGTTTGTCACATGTTGAACATTTAATAAAGATGTAAAAAAAACAATGATTTATTGTCATCATTTCTGATGGTATATCTTCTGTCCACGCTCTAACAAGTATAACACCTCTTCTATTTCTTCATTAAATATTTGACCAGCCGTTTGAATGAAGGGTAAAGCTGTGGTTTGTCTCATCTCTGAATGACCAAAGTGTTGCTTGTGTGGCTCTTCTTGGAAGGTGTGTTCACTGGATCCAGTGGACCAGTGTCAGTCATAGAGACACTGCTGCTGAAATGACCCATGTGTTTCAGACTGACTTCATGTCACTTCATCAAACAGTAGTTCAGGGTGTCCAGGTTTCTGCACATGTAACAGACGCCAGCAGGTGGCGCTGTGCAGTGGTAAACCTCACTCCCTGACACCTAAATAGACGTTCTAGCGATGAAGCTAGGGCCTGTGGGTTTGAGCTCTCACGTTAGAACGTGGCCTCTCGTGCCGGAGGTGGTCAGTTCCAGTAATAGTAACAGTAACAGTCAGTGCTCAGTGCTGGACACAGACTGTTACACACATACAGTGGCGTTTTCTCCCGGAGGCCAAGGGAAGCCAGGCTTCCCCTGTTTTTTCGGATTGTAGTTATAATTTTAATACATTTTAAAATTATAATTTTTTTTTTTAATTCGGTAATTCTCCTTTGCTGTGTCACACAGCAAAGGAGAATTACCGATTTTTTTTTATTTTAATTAAAAAAATGTAGGAGAGACGGTCCGGCAGCAACACACAGCCTGTGTGTTGCTGCCGGACCGTCTCTCCCCCATTCTCATTGAGTATTTTACAAAGAGTGAAACAACAGCGCCCCCTAGATATTATGGTGAAATAGAGGAGGCCAGCCGAATGAGCTTCCCTTGGTGAAAAAAAAAATGGGGGATTGTCCCGGATTGACCAATCAGATGAGGCACGTCATGTCCCCCTGCCAACCTGTGATTGGTCAGGGCCATGCCAAGGGAGGCCAGAGACGGCTGGCCTCCCTTCAAGGGAATGGGATCCCTTGATCCCATTGGATCGATTTGAAGGGAATCCCTTGACTCACAAATCCAATCAAATCACATCAACATCAGTACGTAGTACTGTAACTGTCATCCTCGCCGTTTGATAGTATTAAGCATTATGGAGGGTGGAGATTTGGCGTACTTAATAAAAAACAACTTTACTAAACTTCCGCTACAGCAGCAACTAAAAATTAAATCAGATGACAGGCCCATGCCCACACTCGAGCTGTGTGCACAGAGGAAAAAGGGAGCGAATCGGACGTTCAATGAGGACAATTATGTCCGCACGGAGTGGCTAACTGGAAGCGCTGAACTTCAGCGTCTATTTTGCTGGCCATGTCTTCTTTTTGACAAGGATTCGTGCTCCCTGAACAATCCTTGGGCAACTTCAGGATTCATCGACCTTGCCAACCTGTCACGGGCAATTGAGAGGCACGGTAAATCAAAAATCACATAGATTGTGCTGTGAAATTGAAGCTTTTTTATTCATTACCGAATCTGCACTGCGCATTGAGCGGCTGGTTATGCATTTGGGGGGGGGGGGGGGAATGCTTAAATTAATAAGACGAGAGAGTTTTGGCTGGAGAGTGCGTGCGGACCTGTCGGTTAGATAACAGGCGTGTGCAAGTCCTGCATCTGTATGATACAACTGTGTAAAATGATACCGGGCGCTGTAATCACTCAACTGGTTACGTTATTGACCCAAAAAAAACTGGCTTCCCCTAAAATTTTCACCACGCCACGCTACTGCACACATACCAACTTAGAAACGTGTAGAAGTACGTCTGGAGAGACATTCAGTATCTCTCACGGAGACAGAGGATCCCTAGCATGCTGAGTGGTGGAAACAGTTCCATATTAATCATGGTTGAGTTTATTAGTCAAAGACCAAACCGACATCATCTCTTAAAGATGTGGTTCATTAACCGTATTCTGTGAGCAGTGAACCGTAGCTATTCAAATGATCTCCAGTTTTAGCTGACGCCCACCTGGGTCTCTAGAGGGACAGGAAGTCAGTGGAGGTTTTCAGAAGAGTCTCTGGAGATTACAGGGAAAGTTTGTGTGTGTGTGTGTGTGTGTGTGTGTGTGTGTGTGTGTGTGTGTGTGTGTGTGTGTGTGTGTGTGTGTGTGTGTGTGTGTGTGTGTGTGTGTTTCTACATTCCGGCTCAGTGGTGCCCTCTTGTGTCAAACCATTGTTTTATTACAAGCCATTGCTACAAAGAGTGAATCCAAAACTGTTAGTCAATGGTGTAGTAGTTGTATATAATATGTTGTAGTTGAGGCAGTAGTTGTATGTAATATGTGGTAGTTGAGGTAGTAGTTGTATATAATATGTGTTGAAAACTGATTTTGCCTCGTGTAAACTTTGAATGAATATGTTGTTTACTTTTGTAGTTTACACGGTGTCTTCAGAGAGAGAGAGAGAGGAGGAGAGAAATAAACCTTGGAAGACATCAGTATGTTTGGTGGCCTAACTCATTGGACCGGTGTAGCTACAGTCTGTATGTTATATGTGGTAGTTGTGTTAGATGTGTGTAAGATGTGGTTGTTGAGGTAGTAGTTTTATATATGTGTGGTAGTTGAGGTAGTAGTTTTATATATGTGTGGTAGTTGTATATAATATGTTGACCATTTTATAATATGTTGACTCTTTATCCTGACCTCTCTCCCCTCCCTCTGACCTTTCTCCCTTCTCTCCCTTCTCTCTCTTCTCTCCCTTCTCTCCCTTCTCTCTCTTCTCTCCCTTCTCTCTTCTCTCTTTTCTCTCCTTCTCTCTCTTCTCTCCCTTCTCTCTCTTCTCTCTCTTCTCTCCCTTCTCTCCCTTCTCTCCCTTCTCTCTCTTCTCTCTCTTCTCTCCCTTCTCTCCCTTCCCTCCCTTCTCTCCTTCTCTCCCTTCTCTCTCTTCTCTCCCTTCTCTCCCTTCTCTCTCTTCTCTCCCTTCTCTCCCTTCTCTCTCTTCTCTCTCCCTTCTCTCTCTTCTCTCTCTTCTCTCCCTCTCTCCCTTCTCTCCCTTCTCTCCCTTCTCTCTCTTCTCTCCCTTCTCTCCCTTCTCTCTCTTCTCTCCCTTCTCTCCCTTCTCTCTCTTCTCTCTCCCTTCTCTCTCTTCTCTCTCTTCTCTCCTTCTCTCTCTTCTCTCCTTCTCTCTCTTCTCTCCCTTCTCTCTCTTCTCTCTTTTCCCTCCCTCTCTCTCATCTCTCCTTCTCTCCCTTCCCTCTCCCTTCTCTCCCTTCTCTCTCTTCTCTCCCTTCTCTCCCTTCTCTCCCTTCTCTCTCATCTCTCCCTTCTCTCCCTTCTCTCTCCTTCTCTCCCTTCTCCCTTCTCTCCCTTCTCTCCCTTCTCTCTTCTCTCCCTTCTCTCCCTTCTCTCCCTTCTCTCTCATCTCTCCCTTCTCTCTCTTCTCTCCCTTCTCTCTCCTTCTCTCTCTTCTCTCCCCCCTCTGTACCCTCCCTCCCACCTTTCCTCCCTGTCCCAAATATACCTGGTCTTTAACCCCCCCCCCCACACACACACACACACACACACACACACACACATCCAGCACCAGTCACTTTATCTATTCATCTCCACTGCTATTGTAAATATCATTTAATTAACATTCTGCACTAAAGGATACTTGCACTAAATGTCAACTTCATGTTCTGCTGATTGTGTTTTGGTGATTATATTATTACTAACTTGTTGTAGCCCCTTTTTTTGCCCTTTGTTTAGTCTTGTTGTTGATGTATATTGCTCACTGTTGGACTGTAGAAACTGAATCAGATCTCTATATGTATAACACATGTGGACATTGGACAATAACATTGACTTTGACTTTGACTTTGACTTTGTTGTGGTTGAGGTAGTAGTTGTATATAACATGTGGTAGTGAAGGTAGTAGTTGTATATAACATGTGGTAGTTGAGTTAGTAGTAGTATATAACATGTGGTAGTGAAGGTAGTAGTTGTATATAACATGTGGTAGTGAAGGTAGTAGTTGTATATAACATGTGGTAGTGAAGGTAGTAGTTGTATATAACATGTGGTAGTTGAGGTAGTAGTAGTATATAACATGTGGTAGTTGAGGTAGTAGTAGTATATAACATGTGGTAGTTGAGGTAGTAGTTGTATATAACATGTGGTAGTTGAGGTAGTAGTTGTATATAATATGTGGTAGTTGAGGTAGTAGTAGTATATAACATGTGGTAGTGAAGGTAGTAGTTGTATATAACATGTGGTAGTGAAGGTAGTAGTAGTATATAACATGTGGTAGTGAAGGTAGTAGTTGTATATAACATGTGGTAGTGAAGGTAGTAGTAGTATATAACATGTGGTAGTGAAGGTAGTAGTTGTATATAACATGTGGTAGTGAAGGTAGTAGTTGTATGTTATATGTGGTGATTGAGGTAGTTATTTATCATATGTTGTCGTTTTTTTAAACACATTTGGTAGTTTAGGTAGTCGCTGTATATAATATGTGGTAGTTGAGGTAGTAGTTGTGTATAATATGTTGTAGTTGAGGTAGTAGTTGTGTATAATATGTTGTAGTTGAGGTACTAGTAGTATATAATATGTGGTAGTTGAGGTAGTAGTTGTATATAATGTGTGGTAGTTCAGTTAGTAGTTGTATATAATATATGGTAGTTGAGGTAGTGGTTGTATATAATGTGTGGTAGTTGAGGTAGTAGTTGTGTCTATACTATGTGGTATTTGATTTAGTGGTGTTATATAATATGTGGTAGTTGAGAGAGTAGTTGTATATAATATGTGGTAGTTAAGGTAGTAGTTGTATATAATATGTATGTCATATGTGTTATTATGTAGTAATACAATACCACTTTTGCCACTTTTTGAGTTGAATAATCCCTTGTTTTTCTGTACTGCTAAATATCAAACGTTTGTGGAGACCTGCAGTGAGTGTTTATTATTGTTGGCCAGTAGGTGGCGCCAGGTCGTCAGTTGTAGAAATATCACAAGGATGAGGATAATGATGATGGAAGTGATGATGGGGATGATTGTGATGATGAAGATACCAGAATAGAAAGGTTAGCTTGCCCTCCGCCAGCTAACCTTTCTATTCTGGTATCTTCATCATCACAATCTTCCCCAAGGGGAGAGAATAGTTATTATATCATTCGTGAAACACAGTGAAACAGCGTGTTAATGCTCTCAGAGAGAGCTGAGGCGAAGAAGCTGTTCCTAAGCCTGCTTGACTTGGAACAAAGGTTGCTATAGCGCCTCCTGGAGGAGAGGAGGGCAAACAGTCCATGGTTGGGGTGAAAGGTGTCTTTGTGTCTTTGATATAGTTGGTATGAGGGATTGGGAAGAGGAAAGGGATGATTGGAATCCATAAAACATTGATTGTGTTTTAGTAAACCCCAAAATCTCTTTTTTCCAGGTGAAAACAGTCCTGTCTAGGACAACGTGTCAAAGATCACATTATTTTGAAACCCGCAGATGTCCTCCTGGTAAAATAGGGTTTTACTTTTACCTTTAATGACAATCTTGCATATTTTCTATTTTTACTCTCCGATCATTAGCAGATGCTTTTATAAATATATAAAAATATATATTTATACAGTAAATATATTGTTAGTTTTATGTTAGACACACATAATTAATGACCAATGGGTTTAGTCATTTTTGCTCTATTGGATGACTTCCAGGTAAATATCGAGGGGGGTGGGATTGAACCCAAAATTTTGGGCTGGGAATGGAGCACACTAACCCTTCCCTTTAACCATAACCCTGCCCTTTAACCCTAACATGTTGTTGTTTTTGTGGGCATGGACAAGCCAGGCGAGAAGTCCATCATGAGCTACGTGTCTCAGTTCCTGAAGCACCACCCATGGGTTATAACAATTGTAATATTTATGTTTAATATTTGTGCGATACAACCGCCATCCTCCGTGGTGGTCCCGCCCCTCTCTCCCCCTCCACCCTGAGGCCACAGAGGAAGGAGCACAAGGCCCTGAGGGAGCCGAGGGGAACCTCACCGACAGATACCAGGTGATCACACCTAAACACAGTCCAATACCAGGTGATCACACCTAAACACAGTCCAATACCAGGTGAACACACCTAAACACAGTCCAATACCAGGTGATCACACCTAAACACAGTCCAATACCAGGTGGACACACCTAAACACAGTCCAATACCAGGTGATCACACCTAAACACAGTCCAATACCAGGTGATCACACCTAAACACAGTCCAATACCAGGTGATCACACCTAAACACAGTCCAATACCAGGTGATCACACCTAAACACAGTCCAATACCAGGTGATCACACCTAAACACAGTCCAATACCAGGTGAACACACCTAAACACAGTCCAATACCAGGTGATCACACCTAAACACAGTCCAATACCAGGTGAACACACCTAAACACAGTCCAATACCAGGTGATCACACCTAAACACAGTCCAATACCAGGTGAACACACCTAAACACAGTCCAATACCAGGTGAACACACCTAAACACAGTCCAATACCAGGTGACAGATACCAGTGAACACACAGACAGATACCAGGTGAACACACAGACAGATACCAGGTGAACACACAGACAGATACCAGGTGAACACACACACAGATACCAGGTGAACACACAGACAGATACCAGGTGAACACACAGACAGATACCAGGTGAACACACACACAGATACCAGGTGAACACACAGACAGATACCAGGTGAACACACAGACAGATACCAGGTCCACACACCTAGCACAGACAACCCTGTAATGGAATAAGAGCGCAGTGGTCCAGTAGAAAACACACTATAATAGAGGACAGTAGAACACATTATAATACAGGAGTGGAATATAGTAGAGTTATATGTGTTTTTAATTTTTTTTTTTATTTAGCTAGTCTTCCCCAGTAAGACAAAAACCACATAACAGACTTGAAACTGTATTTGTAATACAGTAGAATAGTAGTAGAACATAGTAGAGCATAGTAAAACATAATAGTAGAACAGCCTAGCGTAGAGAGGAGAGCATTCTAGAATATAATCAACCATCAATATAGTACATAGTTAAATAGTACAAAATAGCTATTCTGTGTTTGTCTGGGCACGACTTAGAGACAAGGTCTGAATAGATATCAATATGAAAACCCTACATTGCTACTCCATTACCATAGCTCTTCATCATTCTTGTGTGTGTGTGTGTGTGTGTGTGTGTGTGTGTGTGTGTGTGTGTGTGCGTGTGTGTGTGTGTGTGTGTGTGTGTGTGTGTGGTGACATCACCAAGCGGAAGTACTTTTATGGTCGTCGTACTTTGATGGAACATGTCCTCTTTAAAGACGATACTTTATATGGAAGACATTGAACATGTAGTTGA
Source organism: Muraenolepis orangiensis (assembly GCA_027704905.1). NCBI lineage: Eukaryota > Metazoa > Chordata > Actinopteri > Gadiformes > Muraenolepididae > Muraenolepis > Muraenolepis orangiensis. The sequence continues at coordinate 28,122 of JANIIK010000742.1, forward strand.
AGAAGGTCATTTATAAGGATAGACAATAAACATGTCGTTTTGAAGAAGGTACTTCATAGGGAAGATCACATGTGGTTGAAGATGAAGCTTTATGAGAAACACATCTTGTACTCCACATTACTTTATAATTGGTGCAGATCACACAGGACACGGTTTGCAGGCTGAAAGACGCCAGGCGCACTGCACTGCTCTTTTTTCCTTTATGATATCATTTTTAAATAACCGTCGTGTTTTGTTTTGTTTTTGCAATGCAACCACCGTATCAGCTGTCAGTCTGTACACACGGAAGTGAATTTGCTGCTTGCTGCTTGTGAACTTTCTTGGCTAAAAACCTCAGCATTAAGAAATTGGACAGGCGGAGGGTGTTTTCTCTGGCTCTGATTGAGTGCCAGAGTGAATTTCCCAGTAACACACTGGACACAGGGAAACGGTGATCCGTGTGGGGACATGAAACCCTCAGAAAGAGGAGACATCGCGGGGAGAACCAGCAGCTGGTCCAGGAGCTTCGGCTCAATGATGGGCGGTTCAAGGCTTATTTTAGGATGAGTCGGCATCAATTTGACAATCTGCTGTCAATCGTTGGAGCGGCTCAGCATTAGCTTGCGGTAGGTTAAGTTAATTATAATTAGCTACACCTATTATAACTATTATCTAAATTTAGGTTTATTACTAAACCTACTATTATATATTGTAATTTCTTAGTTCATAGATATTTTTAATATAGCCTGATGTTGCATTTAGAATATTCATCTGAAAGCTAGTAACTTTAAGTGTAGTAAAAGTTTAAAGTAGAATATTTCCCTCTGAAAACGATGCATAGACACACGTCACCCATCTAGCACGCTAGGCAGACTGAACCCATTAGTTGACCCAGGACGGGTGAAATGCATTGACAGATACATCCTGGAAATAATGTGTAGGCTTCTGGTTAATATCCTACCCATTCTAACAAAAAGCCCTCTTACATTACAGATTCCTGGCCACTGGATATTAGTAACTTAATAACTAAGATGGCGCCAATGACGGATGCCGTAGTGTTTGTTATTTGTCTTTTTAATGTTGTGTTTGGCGAAACCTACAGCAGGGAGGGGTTAGTTAGCATAAGGGGATCCACACCTGCGGATTTAATCCCCGACTTTCTAACTTTTTCTTCCGATTTACTGGATATATTGGTCAGAGGAACCGCAGCCTTTGTCCGTGTCAAAACTTGGATTCGACACAGACGGGGAAAGCGCTCCGGAGCACTGGTACCTTTACCCGGAATATTCCTGCCAAACATGCAACTAAATGGATGAACTAAGACTTATGGTGGCGAGAAATAGTGTTCTTTCGTTCGGTTCTTTCGCTCACGGAGACGTGGCCGAGGGAATCGATACCCAACACCGCTCTCCAGCTCAAAGGGTTTGAGCTTTTTCGAGCGGACCGTATGGCTTTGCTGAGCGGAAAATCAAGGGGTGGAAGGGTCTGCTTCTTACAGGCAGAAACTAAAACTCTCTAAGCCTGTGGTCAGGACTTTCAAGTTGTGGACTAGCGAGGCCCAGGAGAAAACTAGCGCCATGTTAGATAATGCTGGCGGCGGCGCAGAGGATTTTCAATGGGCGATAGAGGCTGCAGGCGGTGATCTAGATGTGTACGCAGACATTGTGACGTCATTCATCACTGTGCACTGTGTGCATCACTGTGAGAATTTTGTGTACCTCCTCGCACCTCCCCCCCACACCCATCAACACCTTCCACCCAACCCCCACTCCCCTCCCCCCTCAACCCCTTCCACCCAACCCCCACCCCCCTCAACCCCTTCCACCCAACCCCCACACCCATCAACCCCTTCCACCCAACCCCCACACCCATCAACCCCTTCCACCCAACCCCCACCCCATCAACCCTTCCACACAACCCTCACCCCAGCAGCAACCCAGGCCCCTCCATACATAGATACATAGATATCTATGTATGTATATATAGCCCCTAGATGCATACATCATATACATACATATTTTAGATACATGCATACATATTATACATACATAATATACATACATATTATAGATACATGCATACATATTATACATACATATTATACATACATAGTATACATACATGCATACATATTATATATACATACATACATACACATTATACACACATTATACATTCATGCATATTATACATACTGTATGGACATACAAATGATACACACATACATACATACATACATACATACCTATTATACATACATTGTACATACATTGTCACAATAGCTATTCTCCCTGCCTCCACCAGAGGGCAGCATCAGCCCGTGGTAATTCTCACCCTTCACCTGCAGCGCATCTCAATCAACCTATTTAATAATTCTATTTAAGCCCACCTCCACACACTCACTCTTCACCAGATTGTTCCTGATTGTGCAGACTCTCCAGCGTTTACTTCCCAGACCGATTCCTGTTACCGACCCTGCCTGCCCCGGACCTGCCTGCCTCGACTGTTCCCCGATCGTCTGCCTGTCCCCGACTACCTCTCTGTCTGTCCCCGTCTGGTTCGTCTGTCCTACCCGGCTCCTGATCGTCTGCCTGTCCCCGACTACCTCTCTGTCTGTCCCTGTCTGGTTCGTCTGTCCTACCCGGCTCCTGATCTGCTGCCTGTCCCCGACTACCTCTCTGTCTGTCCCTGTCTGGTTCGTCTGCCCTACCCGGCTCCTGATCGTCTGCCTGTCCCCGACTACCTCTCTGTCTGTCCCTGTCTGGTTCGACTGAGTGATCATTGACATTAAATATTACAAACTGTCCTTGGTGTCCCGTGTGCTGCATTTGTGTCCTAACTCAATCCGTGACAAACATGCATACATACATATTATACATACATGCATACATACATACATACATACATACATACATACATACATATTAAACATACATACATACATATTAAAAACAATCCTTTATTCAGAATGGGGAAACTACTTAAAACCTCTGTTGAATTAAAGCTATGGTGTGTATCTCTGGATGGCTAAATGACCCATGTGTGTCAGACTGACTTCATGTCACTTCATAAAATACTACTTCAGGGGGATGTCCAGGTTTCTGCTCTTAGAAACATCTAAAAGTATGTCTCAAAAGACATTCAGTATCTCTCAGGGAGACGTAGGAACTCTAGGAGGCAGAGTGGTGGGAACATATTTATCATGGTTGTCTATGAGTCAAAGGCCAAACTGACCTCACTAAAAGATGTTGTATATTAAACATATTCTGTTAGCAGTAAACTGTAGTGATTCAAATGATGTCCTCTTTCAGCAGATGTGCAGCTGTGTCTCTTGAGGGACTAAATGCGAGTGGAAATGTAGGGCTGATGTTCTCATAAGAGTCTCTGGAGATTCCAGTCATAGCAGTATGTGTGCATGTCCACAAGCCAAGTCAGCGCTTCCCTCTAGTGTCAAACCAGAGTCATTACCATAACGAGTGATTCCATGAACTAAACTCTGCTCAGGTCCATCTTTAATAATAGCTTACAGCTTCAGGACTAGTCTGCTTGTCATTGGGTCAGCCTGGTAGCAGACAGAGGCTAGTATTTAGTGTTGTTCCTCTTGGCATGCTTAGCTGCCAGGATGAGGGCTGTGAGGGTGGACCGAGGCTCGGCTCGGAATCCAAGATAGAGTCCAAGATAGAAGCTTTGTGATTATGAGGAGCCAAGTGGTGTTGTTGTGTTGAACTTTCTTGAAGGGGGTAAACAGAGCAAAGTGTATTGTGGAATGACCAGGCTGACAAGGCCCTCCACATGGGCTGGGAGAGATGTCAGCTGTAGTTGAGGTAGTAGTTGTATGTTATATGTGGTAATTGAGGTTGTAGCTGTACATAATATGTGGTATTTGAGGTAATAATTGTATATGTGGTAGTTGTGGTAGTAGCTGTATATAAAATGTGGTAGTTGAGTTAGAAGTAGTATATAATATGTGGTAGTTGAGTTAGTAGTAGCATATAATATGAGTTAGTTGAGTTAGTAGTAGTATATAATATGTGGTAGTTGAGTTAGTAGTAGTATATAATATGTGTTAGTTGAGTTAGTAGTAGTATATAATATGTGGTAGTTGAGTTAGTAGTAGTATATAATATGTGTTAGTTGAGTTAGTAGTAGTATATAATATGTGTTAGTTGAGTTAGTAGTAGTATATAATATGTGTTAGTTGAGTTAGTAGTAGTATATAATATGTGTTAGTTGAGTTAGTAGTAGTATATAATATGTGGTAGTTGAGTTAGTAGTAGTATATAACATGTGGTAGTTGAGTTAGTAGTAGTATATAATATGTGGTAGTTGAGGTCGTAGTTGTATGTTATATGTGGTGGTTTCGATAGTTATATATAATATGTGGTAATTTTATGAGTTAGTAGTAGTATATAATATGTTGTAGTTGACTAACTGCAAAAAAGGTAAAAAACTGTATCACAACTACCTACCTCTCTGTAGTTTACATATTTATTAATTAGGTACCTGTTTACTGTACCTGCCATATATATTTAAATCTCAAACTGTTGATAGAACTGCATATCTCTGCTCCTGTATATACATTTATATATGCCATACAATTATATATGCTTACTTGTATATACATTTACATTTATATATATTCATCCTGTTTTCAATAACTGCATACCCCTGATCACTACCTGTGAATATGAGACATATTCTGTGTAATATGATACATAATATGACAGACCCATAACTCTCACCATTAATAAGAAAGGCCAACACTGCTAGCAAGGCTGTGGACGACCTCCCCTTGCTGTGTGTGTGTGTGTGTGTGTGATGCCTGGCAGCTAGCATACTTAACTCTTGCGTACTCAGAAGTACTCAAAAGTCATGCTAAATAGCGGGCATGTGGGCGGACGTCCACCTGCTTAGAGAGATATGAAAGTGAGAGAGATAAGGTTGAATGAGTGCAGGACTTTGGAAAGGAAAATTCATATCTTTGCTATAAATATATTCTGAAATGTGTCAGGTTCTCCAAAATGACATACTATTAAAAAATATATATGAATGTGAAAATAATGAATGTATATAAAACCAAAAGTCTTACTCTCGTCATAGAGTTATAAACAGGGCTAGTGTTTAAACATTGGTATATCTATTCATGTGTTCAAATTGCTTAACATTAGTATCCATGTGATATAAAGTGATTAGCTGTATTTTAATCAAATCATTGTATTTGATGAGTTTATATCACAACAAGAAGATTTCAGTCTAATGCATAGCTAGATTGTATTCAAGGTGAGGTCCTCTAAGGTGAGAGTGTCACATGACCACCTAACCCTACCACTCTGGAGCCCTACAAGCAGTGACAACAGATGAACAAGTCTTAAGTCTCAACCTGAGAGCATGTTAAAAAGTAAATCACCTGAATAAAGATCAAGTTGAGGTACTAGTTGTATGTTAGTAAGGTCAAGTTGAGGTACTAGTTGTATGTCAGTAGGGTCAAGTTGAGGTACTAGTTGTATGTTAGTTAGGTCAAGGTGAGGTACTAGTTGTATGTTAGTAAGGTCAAGGTGAGGTACTAGTTGTATGTTAGTAAGGTCAAGTTGAGGTACTAGTTGTATGTTAGTAAGGTCAAGTTGAGGTAGTAGTTGTATGTTAGTAAGGTCAAGTTGAGGTAGCTTTATATAGTATGTGTTAGTTGAGGTAGTACTTGTGTATAACATATGTGGTAGTAGAGGTAGTAGCTGTATATAATATGTGGTAGTTGAGGTTCTAGTTGTATATAAAATGTGGTCATTGAGGTGGTAGTTGTATGTAATATATTGTAGTTGAGGTAGTAGTTGTATATAATATGTGGTAGTTGAGGTAATAGTTGTGTATATAATATGTGGTAGTTGAGGTACTAGTTGTATATAATATGTGGTCAATGAGGTGGTAGTTGTATGTAATATATTGTAGTTGAGGTAGTAGTTGTATATAACATGTGGTAGTTGAATTAGTAGTGTCTGTCACCACTGTCTGTCCCCACTGTCACCACCTCAAACAGATCACAACATTCCCCAACCAGAAGCCGGTGATGAACAGAGAGGTCCTCCTACTCCTAAAGGCACGTGAGCTTTTAGGTCGGGCGATGCACTGGCCTACTGTTTAGCCAGGGCTAATCTGAAAAGGGCATCAAGCGGGCCAAGCTCAAACACAAGCGAAGGGTCGAAGACCACTTCAACAACTCCGATCCCCGACGCATGTGCAGGCATCCAGGCCATCACGGATTATAAACCCTCCAACAACTCCCCCCCAACCACTGACTCATCCTCCCTGACGAACTTAATCATTTTTTTGCTCGCTACGACCGAACAACCCCGAACGGCCCACCAGGGCTCCTCTCCCCGTTGACCACCAACCCCTCACCCTATCCCCCACAGACGTGCGTGCGGCACTGAGCAGAACAAATGCGCATAAGGCAGCTGGTCCTGATGGCATCCCCGGTGGCGTGCTCAGGAACTGCGCTGAGCAGCTGACCGAGGTCCTTACTGACATTTTCAACTTGTCACTAGCTCAGGCAGTTGTCCCTGTGTGCTTTAAAACCACCTCCATTGTGCCAGTGCCAAAACACTCTTCTGCAGCGAGCCTCAACGACTTCTGCCCTGTTGCACTCACCCCCATCGTCATGAAGTGCTTGGAGAGGCTGGTCCTGGCTCACCTCAAATCTGGCCTGTCAACCTCACTGGATAAACACCAATTTGCCTACCGTGAGAACAGGAGCACGGAGGACACCATTTCCTCAGCTCTTCACTCCGCTCTCTCCCACCTGGATGAGAGCAACACCCACGTGAGAATGCTGTTCATAGACTTCAGCTCAGCATTTAACACCATCACCCCCTTCAAACTCATCTTCAAACTGGGTGACCTCATGAAAACCAAGAACCTTGACATCAACCCCTCAGTTTGTAACTGGTTATTAGACTTCCTAACCAACTGACCCCAGTCAGTCAGGTTAGACCGTCTCACCTCCTCCACCCTCACCCTAAACACCTCACCCTAAACACCTCACCCTAAACACCTCACCCTAAACACCTCACCCTAAACACTCACTCTAAACACCTCACCCTAAACACCTCACCCTAAACACCGGCCCCCCTGCTGCCACACCTCTGTGTGCCCCCCCCCCTGCTGCTGCACCTCTGCTGTGCCCCCCACCTCTGCTGTCCCCCCCCCCTGCTGCCCCCCCTGCTGCCCCCCCCTCTGCTGCCCCCCACTGCTGCCTGCTCCCCCCCTGCTCCCCCCCCTCTGCTGCCCCCCCCTACTCACCCCACTCACCATGTCTTTGACTAACTGTAAAAAAGAAGAAAGAAAAAACAAACTGTAAAAACAAACTGTATCACAACTACCTTCCTCTCTATACTTTACATCTACTATATCATTCTCTAACGGACTCTGTGTGTGTGTGTGTGTGTGTGTGTGTGTGTGTGTGTGTGTGTGTGTGTGTGTGTGTGTGTGTGTGTGTGTGTGTGTGTGTGTGTGTGTCAGAAGAAAACCGCCCCCTTTCAGGTTGAGGGGGGTCTTCATACTGGGCGGGTGCTTGGGGGGGTCTGAACGTGACCAAGTTCCATTTGTTAAGCATTCCATCCAGTAGTTTCGTTTTGCGGGCGATTTAGTGGAAAATTCAGGGGTTTCAATGCTGAGCTGAGGCCGTAACAATGGAAGTCAGGTGATCATCCTACACAATACTCATGTAGGGGCCATAGCCATCCCGTGGAATCCCACGGGCAATGCGCTAGTATTTATTACTAAGATACCTGTTTACTGTACCTGCCATATAGATTTAAATCTCAACTGTTGATAGAACTGCTCCTACCCCTGTGTATACATTTATATATACCATACATTTATATATGCTCACTTGTATATTCATTTACATTTATATATATGTATCCTGCTTTCAATAACGGCATACCCCTGATCACTACCTGTTAAATACTCACTTAGCTGTATATACATATACCTTATTATATTATTGTGCTGCTCATATCCCATTTAATACCTAGACTGTCTTTAAACCAGTACATTAAACTGTAAATGATATTATATTACCAGCCACTTTACTGCAACATGTGCCCTCTGGTTAGATGCTACATTATTATCACTGTACTGTACTGTGCTGTGAAATGACATTACATTAGAATCTAATCTAATCTAATCTAATGTAGTTGTATATTATATGTTGTAGTTGAGGTAGTAGTAGTATATAACATGTGGTAGTTGAGTTAGTAGTAGTATATAACATGTGGTAGTTGAGGTAGTAGTAGTATATAACATGTGGTAGTTGAGTTAGTAGTAGTATATAACATGTGGTAGTTGAGGTAGTAGTAGTATATAACATGTGGTAGTTGAGGTAGTAGTAGTATATAACATGTGGTAGTTGAGTTAGTAGTAGTATATAACATGTGGTAGTTGAGTTAGTAGTAGTATATAACATGTGGTAGTTGAGGTAGTAGTAGTATATAACATGTGGTAGTTGAGTTAGTAGTAGTATATAACATGTGGTAGTTGAGGTAGTAGTAGTATATAACATGTGGTAGTTGAGTTAGTAGTAGTATATAACATGTGGTAGTTGAGTTAGTAGTAGTATATAACATGTGGTAGTTGAGGTAGTAGTAGTATATACCATGTGGTAGTTGAGGTAGTAGTAGTATATAACATGTGGTAGTTGAGTTAGTAGTAGTATATACTATGTGGTAGTTGAGGTAGTAGTAGTATATAACATGTGGTAGTTGAGGTAGTAGTAGTATATAACATGTGGTAGTTGAGTTAGTAGTAGTATATAACATGTGGTAGTTGAGGTAGTAGTAGTATATAACATGTGGTAGTTGAGTTAGTAGTAGTATATAACATGTGGTAGTTGAGGTAGTAGTAGTATATAACATGTGGTAGTTGAGGTAGTAGTAGTATATAACATGTGGTAGTTGAGTTAGTAGTAGTATATAACATGTGGTAGTTGAGGTAGTAGTAGTATATAACATGTGGTAGTTGAGGTAGTAGTAGTATATAACATGTGGTAGTTGAGGTAGTAGTAGTATATAACATGTGGTAGTTGAGTTAGTAGTAGTATATAACATGTGGTAGTTGAGGTAGTAGTAGTATATAACATGTGGTAGTTGAGGTAGTAGTAGTATATAACATGTGGTAGTTGAGGTAGTAGTAGTATATAACATGTGGTAGTTGAGGTAGTAGTAGTATATAACATGTGGTAGTTGAGTTAGTAGTAGTATATAACATGTGGTAGTTGAGGTAGTAGTAGTATATAACATGTGGTAGTTGAGGTAGTAGTAGTATATAACATGTGGTAGTTGAGGTAGTAGTAGTATATAACATGTGGTAGTTGAGGTAGTAGTAGTATATAACATGTGGTAGTTGAGGTAGTATCTGTATATTCCATAGTGTAGAGCAGTATAAAGCTGGTTCTTGGTTGAGGCCCCTGGTTAGAGCAGCTCTGTGCTCAGTGCTCTGTGTCAGAGTCTCTTCCCCCTCAGCAGCTGCAGCAGGTTCCTGCTGTAACGACTCAGTGACTACACAGTCTGACTGAGGGAGGTTTATGTACGGCTCTCAATCACTGTGTGAACACCTGAACACTGAAGGGTGGAGACTCTGACAGTGATAAACTGCTGCGTCTTCAGGCTGGGCTCCGGCGATGGTCAGTGAGAAGTCAGTGCTGCCTCCACTGCCACTAAACCGAGCTGGTGTTGGTGATACTAGTTGGCTTGTATATTTCATGATGAGCTTGGGGGCTTCACCGGGTTTCTGTTGGTACCAGTATATGCATCACGTAACTATTAGTATAAACCGCTGGGTTGGTTTTACAGGTCAGAGTGACTCTGGATCCTGCAGTAAAAGTCACTACTGGTGGCTGGGTCACAGTCACCTGACTGCTGGTTCCTATAGAAAACAAACAAACATAACATGGAGTCATCCAACAGAAAACACAAGCAAACACAGACGGGTGGTCCACATGTGGATGGAGAGGAATGAACCCACCTGTTAAGGATCCACAGACCACTGTCCAGAAAAGGATGGTGAGGTGGTTCATGGTTGCCACGGTTTCTGGGGTGTTGAGTGACAGCTCAGAGTCCTGCAGTGTTGAACTGAGAGGACTTTTAAACCCTCTCAGAAGCCCAGTTTCAGCTCAGCATGCAAAGCTTCCTCTGTATGGAAATGACCTGTTTCCACTCATCACACTGGGGGTGAGAGTGAACCACCTGTTTCCACTCATCACACTGGGGGTGAGAGTGAACCACCTGTTTCCACTCATCTCACTGGGGGTGAGAGTGAACCACCTGTTTCCACTCATCTCACTGGGGGTGAGAGTGAACCACCTGTTTCCACTCATCTCACTGGGGGTGAGAGTGAACCACCTGTTTCCACTCATCTCACTGGGGGTGAGAGTGAACCACCTGTTTCCACTCATCTCACTGGGGGTTAGGGTGAATGCATACATTCTGGGAGGACCTCTGTATCTCTTCTACATTCACACTTTATGGAATACGATGTGGATTTAGCTGCAAACAATCAGAATTCATCATCCGTGACTTTTTTCCAATTCATGTTTTTCTTGGTTTGTTTGACATTCTTAAATGTTCTACTTCTTTAAAAAAATACAAATGTGCTAGTTTCTTAAAAAACATAATAATGTATACTAGTATTATCTTTGTAATTCATTTATCTATATTTCACTTTCATCTTAATTAAGTTAGGTGAGTGCACTTGAGATAATGGGATAATCAAATGTCTTTCAAATATTTTTATAATAATACATGCAGAATAAATACAATCCATACCTTCAAACACTTGATAAAAGTAACTAACCAGGGCTTGAGTTGATCAAATGTGAATTCCTTCATAGTTTCCTGTGATAAGTTAGTGTCTATGTGTCAGTGAGATGTGTCTTCAATGGGAGGGAGGTTTTTGTACAGACTCTTATTGAGGATGTATCACTGTGGTGGACTTTTGGTGGAGGCACCAAACTCACCGTTGACTGTAAGTACAAGGACACTTTTCTTTATCTGATATAACTCCCTAAACATTAAGTTTATATCGAAATAGAACTAAAGAATTGATTATTTTAATTTATATTCTAAAATATTATATTATAATCTTTTAAACTTCTAAATGTTTGGTTGTTAAGGGCAGTAGACACATATTATTGATTGGAGTTCAGTCACTTAATGTTATTATTTACATTGTTTTTGTAATGATTTAATTATGATGAACATTCATCATTTATTAAGCATATCATTGATTTACTTTGTACTTCATGAAATGGGCTAACGAGTATCCTTCAAGTTCAGTTAAGACTTAAAAGTCGTAATTGAATGAAAAGAACATTTAATTTGCAAATGTATTTCTGTGCTCAAAAGTTCCCATTAAATTGTTAGTAAATTATTCTGTAGTGTTTTGGCCGAACGTTGAATTAAATATAAGAAAAGGGAAGTGAGAAACGAATCTGAAGAAGTTCTGCCACCTGACAGCTGTAGAAACATTACAATGTGTCTCATGTATTCATTTATATTAATGTGGAAATTTATATAAATTAAATTGGTGACAGGATAGCTCTGTCTTTTGGGACTTGGGAACCGGAAGGTCCCCGGTTCAAGTCCCCGAAACACCTGGGCACTGTCGAGGTGCCCTTGAGCAAGACCACAGCTTCTAATACTAGGATGGGTTAAATGAACACATTTCACTGTGTGTGTACATGTATGAGACCAATAAAGAGGATTTAAGATTTAGAAATAAATACATGACACATTTAAATGTTTCAAACATTTAAATGTGTCATGGTTTCATTTATATTAATTTCCACATTTCAATCAACAATTCCAACAGTTGATGAATCTTCCAGTCCTCTGTGCTCCCTATGAGCGGCCATGTTAAGGGAGCCAGTTGTCCACTTGTCTCCTCTCTCTCTCTCTCTTCCAGTGGGAGTGGTTCAGCCCACGCTGAGCCTCCTTCCTCCCTCCAGAGTGGAGCTGGAGCAGGGCAGGGCTACACTGCTGTGTTTGGCCACTGGGGGCTTCCCCTCAGACTGGAAGCTTGGCTGGAAGGTGGGGGGCAGCAGCAGGTCTGCCGGGGTGTCGGATAGCCCGGGGGTCCTGGGGAAAGATGGCACCTACAGCCGGAGCAGCGCCCTGACCCTCCCTGCGGACCAGTGGAAGAAGGCGGGCTCAGTGAGCTGTGAGGCCAGTAGGAGCGGCCAGACGCCTGTCACTCAAACCCTGAATCCTGACCAGTGTTCAGAGTAGAGAGGCTCCAGCATGGAAGTAGTGTAGAATACAAATCTCCTCTGACACGTCTGCTTTCTATCTCTCTGTCTAAGGTAGCTGCAGCTTCTGATGACCTCCATCAATATCACATGTCTTTGAGCCATTAGCATTACGCTTCATGGTCTGTTACCCCTTTGCTTGAGTTTGTCACATGTTGAACATTTAATAAAGATGTAAAAAAAACAATGATTAATTGTCATCATTTCTGATGCATATCTTCTGTCCATGCTCTAAACAAGTATAACACCTCTTCTATTTCTTCATTAAATATTTGACCAGCCGTTTGAATGAAGGGTAAAGCTGTGGTTTGTCTCATCTCTGAATGACCAAAGTGTTGCTTGTGTGGCTCTTCTTGGAAGGTGTGTTCACTGGATCCAGTGGACCAGTGTCAGTCATAGAGACACTGCTGCTGAGATGACCCATGTGTTTCAGACTGACTTCATGTCACTTCATCAAACAGTAGTTCAGGGTGTCCAGGTTTCTGCACATGTAACAGACGCCAGCAGGTGGCGCTGTGCAGTGGTAAACCTCACTCCCTGACACCTAAATAGACGTTCTAGCGATGAAGCTAGGGCCTGTGGGTTTGAGCTCTCACGTTAGAACGTGGCCTCTCGTGCCGGAGGTGGTCAGTTCCAGTATAGTAACAGTAACAGTCAGTGCTCAGTGCTGGACACTGACTGTTACACACATACCAACTTAGAAACGTGTAGAAGTACGTCTGGAAAGACATTCAGTATCTCTCACGGAGACAGAGGATCCCTAGCATGCTGAGTGGTGGAAACAGTTCCATATTAATCATGGTTGAGTTTATTAGTCAAAGACCAAACCGACATCATCTCTTAAAGATGTGGTTCATTAACCGTATTCTGTGAGCAGTGAACCGTAGCTATTCAAATGATCTCCAGTTTTAGCTGACGCCCACCTGGGTCTCTAGAGGGACAGGAAGTCAGTGGAGGTTTTCAGAAGAGTCTCTGGAGATTACAGTGAAAGTAGTGTGTGTGTGTGTGTGTGTGTGTGTGTGTGTGTGTGTGTGTGTGTGTGTGTGTGTGTGTGTGTGTGTGTGTGTGTGTGTGTGTGTGTGTGTGTGGTGTGTGTGTGTGTGTGTGTGTGTGTGTGTATATGTGTTTCTACATTCCGGCTCAGTGGTGCCCTCTTGTGTCAAACCATTGTTTTATTACAAGCCATTGCTACAAAGAGTGAATCCAAAACTGTTAGTCAATGGTGTAGTAGTTGTATATAATATGTTGTAGTTGAGGCAGTAGTTGTATGTAATATGTGGTAGTTGAGGTAGTAGTTGTATGTAATATGTGGTAGTTGAGGTAGTAGTTGTATATAATATGTTGTAGTTGAGGTAGTAGTTGTATATAATATGTGTTGAAAACTGATTTTGCCTCGTGTAAACTTTGAATGAATATGTTGTTTACTTTTGTAGTTTACACGGTGTCTTCAGAGAGAGAGAGAGAGGAGGAGAGAAATAAACCTTGGAAGACATCAGTATGTTTGGTGGCCTAACTCATTGGACCGGTGTAGCTACAGTCTGTATACTATATATATATGTGGTAGTTGTGTTAGATGTGTGTAAGATGTGGTAGTTGAGGTAGTAGTTGTATGTTATATGTGGTGATTGAGGTAGTTATTTATCATATGTTGTCGTTTTTTTAAACACATTTGGTAGTTTAGGTAGTAGCTGTATATAATATGTGGTAGTTGAGGTAGTAGTTGTGTATAATATGTTGTAGTTGAGGTACTAGTAACATATAATATGTGGTAGTAGACTTGACTTGACTTGACTAGTAACATATAATATGTGGTAGTTGCGGTAGTAGTTGTATATAATATATGGTAGTTGAGGTAGTGGTTGTGTATAATATGTTGTAGTTGAGGTAGTAGTTGTATATAATGTGTGGTAGTTAAGGTAGTAGTTGTGTCTATACTATGTGGTATTTGATTTAGTGGTGTTATATAATATGTGGTAGTTGAGAGAGTAGTTGTAGTATATAATATGTGGTAGTTAAGGTAGTAGTTGTATATAATATGTATGTAATATGTGTTATTATGTAGTAATACAATACCACTTTTGCCACTTTTTGAGTTGAATAATCCCTTGTTTTTCTGTACTGCTAAATATCAAACGTTTGTGGAGACCTGCAGTGAGTGTTTATTATTGTTGGCCAGTAGGTGGCGCCAGGCCGTCAGTGTTGAGGATAATGATGATGGAAGTGATGATGGGGAAGATTGTGATGATGAAGATACCAGAATAGAAAGTTTAGCTGGCCCTCCGCCAGCTAACCTTTCTATTCTGGTATCTTCATCATCACAATCTTCCCCAAGGGGAGAGAATAGTTCTTATATCTTTTTTGAAACACAGTGAAACAGCGTGTTAATGCTCTCAGAGAGAGCTGAGGTGAAGAAGCTGTTCCTAAGCCTGCTTGACTTGGAACAAAGGTTGCTATAGCGCCTCCTGGAGGGGAGGAGGGCAAACAGTCCATGGTTGGGGTGAAAGGTGTCTTTGTGTCTTTGATATAGTTGGTATGAGGGATTGGGAAGAGAAAAGGGATGATTGGAATCCATAAAACATTGATTGTGTTTTAGTAAACCCCAAAATCTCTTTTTTCCAGGTGAAAACAGTCCTGTCTAGGACAACGTGTCAGAGATCACATTATTTTAAAACCCGCAGATGGTAAAAATAGGGTTTACTTTACCTTTAATGACAATCTTGCATATTTTCTATTTTTACTCTCCGATCATTAGCAGATGCTTTTATAAATATATAAAAATATATATTTATACAGTAAATATATTGTTAGTTTTATGTTAGACACACATCATTCATGACCAATGGGTTTAGTCATTTTTGCTCTATTGGATGACTTCCAGGTAAATATCGAGGGGGCTGGGAATGGAGCACACTAACCCTTCCCTTTAACCATAACCCTGCCCTTTAACCCTAACATGTTGTTGTTTTTGTGGGCATGGACAAGCCAGACGAGAAGTCCATCATGAGCTTCGTGGCTCAGTTCCTGAAGCACCACCCAAACCCCCATCAGGGGACGGACCCTCATCAGGACCAGTTACCCTCCAACACCCCTCAAACCCCTCTGTTCAGCCACTGGCTACCTCAGAGTCTGATGTCTCCCTTAAGGATGTCCATCACTCCCTATGGATAGATGGTTATGGGTTATCGATTACGGAGAAGGTAAGAGTATGCCTCAGTATCGTTCATTTTGGGAACATTTTGTGGTCGAGGTTTTTTTGTCCGATCTAAAGGAGCACATGTGCTGTAGCTAGCCTGTTGTTGTTGTTTTTGTTGTTGTCATGGTGCACTTACTTTTTACTTTCTGTTTTTTCAGAAAAAACAACTTGCACAACTTCTTTCCTTTGGACGACGGATGTTGACAGACAAAAACGTCCTTTTTTGCGCGTGGTGTCACGTTATTTCCCGTGTTTTTGTGAGAAAATCTAGTTTGGAGACCAGGTAGACTCATGGGGGATATCCCCTGGGGACAGAGGATGTAGTGTGATCTTGGACATCTCGCTCAACAGTGTTGACTGGTGAAATTGGGGATTGAACCCAGAACCTTCAGGCTGGGAGCGGAACATCCCGGAGAGGACGCTGGCGCTGCTTTGTTAACCGCTTCTCCATTTGTGCCTTAAATTAGTATGTTTAGTTCCCTTTCTGCTCCCCAGCAAGCTTTTTATTTCTTTTGATCCTACTCTTTTCCTTCCAACTTCGCAACATTTTTTTCAACTGAAAGGCTTCAGTGCTGATTGTTTGCTTACCTGTTTGCGCCTGCCCACTGCTACCGTCTACTCCCCGGACAACTAGCCGGCTAGCTAGCAACCCCTTGCTAGCCGGCAGCCACCAACGAGTCAGCCAGCTCCCTGCTGGATACTCGGGATACTTGGATACGTGGATACTCCCGTTTTTGCTCCACACTGCTACTGAGAGTATTTCCCGGATAGCCTCTCAGCTGTTCTGGTGCGGTCAGTCAGATCGCTGCTTTTTCAGCTAAGCTGTCAGCTAGCCGCCCCCCAGTCAGCAAGCGGCTTGAAGCTAACGTTAGCAGCTCACCTGCCACGCTGTGGATCATCCTGTCGTGCCTGTCACTTCTCCAACTCTGGTCATCTAGTCCGTGGCTATCGACAAACGACTTTCAGGCTCATCATTACATCCTCCCCGGCTGGCATGCTTCTGCAATACTCCACCTCGCAACTACACAAACTCAACAACTTCTCCGCTCCTCCGTGCATCTCAGCCATCAAAACACTTGGACTCCTCCGTCGTCCCCGTTACATCCACAGAGCCTCCCGCAGAAAGTTTGTTTACTCCCAGTCTAATCACTCCAGTGCTTCCATCCCTTCCCTCTGGTCAGCCAAGCGCACCGCCGCAACTCTTGCACGTCATCATCACAACAACCTACACGTGCGATCTCCCTGCCTCCGCCCCCTTGCCAAAGCACCTCAGCCTGTCCAAATTCATCCTCATCTCAAATTTGCTCTGTTTAACACCCGATCCATAAACAGCAAGGGCCTCCTACTCAATGAATTCATAACTGACAATAATCTGGACTTTCTCTGCTTAACCGAAACTTGGCAAAAACCACAGGAATACTTTTCACTCAATCAGACTACTCCCCCCGGATACTCATACATGGACAAACCACGCCACCTAGGGCGTGGTGGTGGAATAGCCGTTTTTTTCCGCAATAACATCGTCACAAGTGCAATAACCATCCCGGCCCCATCCTCATTTGAACACCTTGCTTTTAAACTGTCTGGTCCCAAACCCCTGGTTATTGCAGTCATCTATCGCTCCCCCAAACCTAACCCTGCCTTCCCCTCTGACCTGTCTGAATTCCTCACACAACTCTGCGCCATCTCTCCATCCGTTCTGCTACTTGGTGATTTTAACATACACGTTGATTCATCCAACTTCAAATCCTCCACAGAACTCCTGGACATTTTAAACTTCTTCAACCTCACCCAACATGTGGATTTCCCCACCCACAAAAAAGGACACACACTGGACCTGGTCTGCACCTCCGGCATCACCATCAGTAATCTGTCCAGCTCCGACCTCACCATCTCCGACCACCTGGCTATCACCATGGACATTCTCATCCCCACCCCCCTCATTAAGCAGAAGCGCTCCATAACTTTCTCCATCCCTCCTCTTTCTCCTCCCTTTTGAATGACACCATCCCTGACTCTGCCCTCATCCTGCTTGTCTCTCCTACTGACCTGGTTAACACCTACAACGACACTCTCTCCTCCTGTCTCAATCAGCTCGCTCCCATCAAAACCAAATCTGTCTCCTTCACCCACTCCGCCCCCTGGTACACTGATCATCTCCATCACCTTAAATCCAAGGGCCGCCAACTTGAACGTTTAGCCAATAGAACCGGTCTCACTGTCCATAAAGAAGCCTACAAACAACACCAACAGCTATACAAAGACGCCCTCAACAGTGCACGCTCCTCCCACTACTCCTCCGTCATACAATCCAGCAGCAACAACCCTAAGACTCTGTTTTCCACCATTACTAAACTCCTTAAACCCATGGACACCATCTCCAACTCCTTCACTGTCAGTAAATGTGCATCCTTTCTGTCACACTTTCAATCTAAAATTGACACAATTCATAGCCAACTGTCCAACGCCTCCACCACCTACGTCTCTTTTCCAGAACCCGCCTCTCCTCCACCTTCCAATCACCCATTCTCATCCTTCACTGAAATCACCGCATCGGACCTATCCTCCATACTCACTGGCATGAAAACTTCAACCTGCATCCTGGACCCCATCCCCTCCACCCTCGTCAAGGCCTGTCTCCCCTCACTCTCTCCTCTGATCACCTCAGTCATTAACTCCTCTCTGTCCACCGGCCTCGTACCCCCCGCCCTCAAACTTGCTGCTGTGACCCCCTTACTAAAAAAACCCGGACTCAACCCTGAAACCCCCAACAACTTCCGACCCATCTCCAACCTCCCTTTCCTTTCAAAAATATTAGAGCGAGTCGTTGGATCTCAATTAAAAACCCACCTGGACTACAATAACCTCTATGAACCTTTTCAATCCGGCTTCCGCTCCAGACACAGCACTGAAACCGCTCTTTTAAAGGTCACCAATGACATTCTCCTCTCTGCCGACTCTGGTTCCCTCTCCATCCTCATCCTCCTTGACCTCAGCGCCGCCTTCGACACCATTAACCACTCCATCCTCATCACTCGCCTCCAGTCCTCGCTCGGCATAACGGGCACCGCCCTCTCCTGGTTTAAATCATATCTCTCCGACAGACACCAATTCATCTCCATCAACAACTGCAAATCCCCCTCTGCCAAAGTCCCTCATGGTGTGCCCCAGGGTTCAGTACTCGGTCCCCTGCTCTTCATCATCTACATCCTTCCACTTGGTCTGATCTTACGCCAACATGGCCTCCATTTCCACTGCTATGCCGACGACACTCAGCTCTACCTCTCCACCAAATCCATCTCTGCAGCCACCCACTTCACCCTCACCACCTGCCTCACTGCCGTCAAAACCTGGATGCAAAATAACTTACTCAAACTCAACTGCGACAAATCTGAAATCATCATCATCGGTCCAAACTCCCTCACCCGCTCCACCCAGGATTTCTCCCTGAACATTGATGGTTCTGTTGTCACCCCCTCCACCCGCGTCCGCAACCTTGGCATCATTCTTGACCCCACCCTCTCATTCCTCCCCCATGTAAACCAGACCATCAAAACAGCCTTCTTCCACCTCAGGAACATTGCCCATCTTCGACCCTCCCTGTCACTCTCCGCAGCTGAAACACTGGTCCATGCTTTCATCTCATCCCGGCTCGATTACTGCAACAGCATCCTATATGGTTCACCTAACAACATCCTCAATAAACTACAATATGTCCAAAACTCTGCTGCCCGCTTGCTCACCTCCAACCGCCGCTCTGACCACATCACCCCTGTCCTCCGTGACCTCCACTGGCTCCCAATCAAACACAGGATACACTTCAAAATACTTCTCATCACCTTCAAAGCGCTCAATAACCTGGCCCCCCCCTACCTCTCTGACCTCCTCCACCGCCACACCCCTAACCATCGCCTCAGGTCTGCTGATGCTAACCTATTAAAACCCATCAGGACTAAGCTCCGGACCTGGGGTGACAGAGCATTTTCTGCAGCGGCCCCCTCCCTCTGGAACGCCCTCCCTATCCACATCCGCAATGCTAACACCCTTCTGTCCTTTAAAACAGCCTTCAAAACCCACCTCTTCACTCTTGCTTTCAACCCATAATTTGTTCTCTGCTTTGTTTTGTTTCTTGTTTTGTTTTGTTGTGTTTGTTGTGTTTTGTATTAGTCTTTCTGTTTTCTATTTCCTGTAAAGCGTCTTTGAGCACCTGGAAAAGCGCTATATAAGTCCGATATATTATTATTATTATTAGTGTGTGACCCCCTGTAGCCATCCAGTCGAGTAGTGTGCACACCACAATGACTCTCCAAGTCGCCCGATTTACAAGACAGCCAGTTGTGAAGCGTGAACTGACAAGCAAACTTTACTATACGACTTTGAAAGACATATCAACTGTGGAAGCTATAACTCCCCCACGTGGTTCGAGTTGTCAGCTCAAATGTGTGTGTAATATTTCTGTTTAATGTTTGTGCGATACAACCACCATCCTCCGTGGTGGTCCCGCCCCTCTCTCCCCCTCCACCCTGAGGCCACAGAGGAAGGAGCACAAGGCCCTGAGGGAGCCGAGGGGAACCTCACCGACAGATACCAGGTGATCACACCTAAACACAGTCCAATACCAGGTGATCACACCTAAACCAGTCCAATACCAGGTGATCACACCTAAACACAGTCCAATACCAGGTGAACACACCTAAACAGTCAATACCAGGTGACACACCTAAACACAGTCCAATACCAGGTGACACACACACATCCAGTACACCTAAACACAGTCCAATACCAGGTGATCACACCTAAACACAGTCCAATACCAGGTGAACACACCTAAACACAGTCCAATACCAGGTGAACACCTACACAGTCCAATACCACCCACAGTCCACGTGATCACACCTAAACACAGTCCAATACCAGGTGAACACACCTAAACACAGTCCAATACCAGGTGAACACACCTAAACACATCCAATACCAGGTGAACACACCTAAACACAGTCCAATACCAGGTGATCACACCTAAACAAGTCCAATACCAGGTGAACACACCTAAACACAGTCCAATACCAGGTGATCACACCTAAACACAGTCCAATACCAGGTGACACTAACACCATACCAGGTGACACCTACACAGTCCAATACCAGGTGAACACACCTAAACACAGTCCAATACCAGGTGATCACACCTAAACACAGTCCAATACCAGGTGATCACACCTAAACACAGTCCAATACCAGGTGAACACACCTAAACACAGTCAATACCAGGTGACAGATACCACGTGAACACACAGACAGATACCAGGTGAACACACAGACAGATACCAGGTGAACACACAGACAGATACCAGGTGAACACACAGACAGATACCAGGTGAACACACAGACAGATACCAGGTGAACACACAGACAGATACCAGGTGAACACACAGACAGATACCAGGTGAACACACAGACAGATACCAGGTCCACACACCTAGCACAGACAACACTGTAATGGAATAAGAGCGCAGTGGTCCAGTAGAAAACACACTATAATAGAGGACAGTAGAACACATTATAATACAGGAGTGGAATATAGTACAGTTATATGTGTTTTAATTTTTTGGATTTATTTAGCTAGTCTTCCCCAGTAAGACAAAAACCACATAACAGACTTGAAACTGTATTTGTAATACAGTAGAATAGTAGTAGAACATAGTAGAACATAGTAAAACATAATAGTAGAACTGCCTAGCGTAGAGAGGAGAGCATTCTAGAATATAATCAACCATCAATATAGTACATAGTTAAATAGTACAAAATAGCTATTCTGTGTTTGTCTGGGCACGACTTAGAGACAATGTCTGAATAGATATCAATATGAAAACCCTACATTGCTACTCCATTACCATAGCTCTTCATCATTCTTGTGTGTGTGTGTGTGTGTGTGTGTGTGTGTGTGTGTGTGTGTGTGTGTGTGTGTGTGTGTGTGTGTGTGTGTGTGTGTGTGTGTGTGTGTGTGTGTGTGTGTGTGTGTGTGTGTGTGTGTGTGTGTGTGTACTTTTATGGTCGTCGTACTTTGATGGAACATGTCCTCTTTAAAGACGATACTTTATATGGAAGACATTGAACATGTAGTTGAAGATGGTCATTTCTAAGGATAGACAATAAACATGTCGTTTTGAGGAAGGTACTTCATAGGGAAGATCACATGTGGTTGAAGATGAAGCTTTATGAGAAACACATCTTGTACTCCACTGTACTTTATAATTGGTGCAGATCACACAGGACACGGTTTGCAGGCTGAAAGACGCCAGGCGCACTGCACTGCTCTTTTTTCCTTTATGATATCATTTTTAAATAACCGTCGTGTTTTGTTTTGTTTTTGCAATGCAACCACCGTATCAGCTGTCAGTCTGTACACACAGAAGTGAATTTGCTGCTTGCTGCTTGTGAACTTTCTTGGCTAAAAACCTCAGCATTAAGAAATTGGACAGGCGGAGGGTGTTTTCTCTGGCTCTGATTGAGTGCCAGAGTGAATTTCCCAGTAACACACTGGACACAGGGAAACGGTGATCCGTGTGGGGACATGAAACCCTCAGAAAGAGGAGACATCGCGGGGAGAACCAGCAGCTGGTCCAGGAGCTTCGGCTCAATGATGGGCGGTTCAAGGCTTATTTTAGGATGAGTCGGCATCAATTTGACAATCTGCTGTCAAGCGTTGGAGCGGCTCAGCATTAGCTTGCGGTAGGTTAAGTTAATTATAATTAGCTACACCTATTATAACTATTATCTAAATTTAGGTTTATTACTAAACCTACTATTATATATTGTAATTTCTTAGTTCATAGATATTTTTAATATAGCCTGATGTTGCATTTAGAATATTCATCTGAAAGCTAGTAACTTTAAGTGTAGTAAAGTTTAAAGTAGAATATTTCCCTCTGAAAACGATGCATAGACACACGTCACCCATCTAGCACGCTAGGCAGACTGAACCCATTAGTTGACCCAGGACGGGTGAAATGCATTGACAGATACATCCTGGAAATAATGTGTAGGCTTCTGGTTAATATCCTACCCATTCTAACAAAAAGCCCTCTTACATTACAGATTCCTGGCCACTGGATATTAGTAACTTAATAACTAAGATGGCGCCAATGACGAATGCCGTAGTGTTTGTTATTTGTCTTTTTAATGTTGTGTTTGGCGAAACCCACAGCAGGGAGGGGTTAGTTAGCATAAGGGGATCCACACCTGCGGATTTAATCCCCGACTTTCTAACTTTTTCTTCCGATTTACTGGATATATTGGTCAGAGGAACCGCAGCCTTTGTCCGTGTCAAAACTTGGATTCGACACAGACGGGGAAAGCGCTCCGGAGCACTGGTACCTTTACCCGGAATATTCCTGCCAAACATGCAACAAAATGGATGAACTAAGACTTATGGTGGCGAGAAATAGTGTTCTTTCGTTCGGTTCTTTCGCTCACGGAGACGTGGCCGAGGGAATCGATACCCAACACCGCTCTCCAGCTCAAAGGGTTTGAGCTTTTTCGAGCGGACCGTATGGCTTTGCTGAGCGGAAAATCAAGGGGTGGAAGGGTCTGCTTCTTACAGGCAGAAACTAAAACTCTCTAAGCCTGTGGTCAGGACTTTCAAGTTGTGGACTAGCGAGGCCCAGGAGAAAACTAGCGCCATGTTAGATAATGCTGGCGGCGGCGCAGAGGATTTTCAATGGGCGATAGAGGCTGCAGGCGGTGATCTAGATGTGTACGCAGACATTGTGACGTCATTCATCACTGTGCACTGTGTGCATCACTGTGAGAATTTTTGTGTACCTCCTCGCACCTCCCCCCCACACCCATCAACACCTTCCACCCAACCCCCACTCCCCTCCCCCCTCAACACCTTCCACCCAACCCCCACACCCATCAACCCCTTCCACCCAACCCCCACCCCCCTCAACACCTTCCACCCAACCCCCACACCCATCAACCCCTTCCACCCAACCCCCACACCCATCAACCCCTTCCACCCAACCCCCACCCCCCTCAACACCTTCCACACAACCCTCACCCCAGCAGCAACCCAGGCCCCTCCATACATAGATACATAGATATCTATGTATGTATATATAGCCCCTAGATGCATACATCATATACATACATATTTTAGATACATGCATACATATTATACATACATACATACATATTATACATACAACACATACATACATATTATACATACATAGTATACATTTACATTTACATTTACATTTAGGGCATTTGGCAGACGCTTTTATCCAAAGCGACTTACAAGGTGTACATTAGTTGAAGCAGACAATAGCATAACACTGGGGTACGCAAACATATAAATACAGCAGTTCACAAGTATTCATATTGACAAGATGAATAACACAATTTCGTACTGCTAGGTCACCTGCTTAAGTAGCTGTGATAAGAGCGTGTTAACAACATTAAGGACATACACTTGCTAACATATACAACATGCTAAGAGCTATTAATGTCAGGACTTAAGCAAGTTTAGGGGTTTCACAAAGGAGAGTCCAGGTGGACTCTGAACAGGTGGGTCTTGAGTCTCTTGCGGAAGCTGGCGAGGGACTCTGCCGTCCTGACATGAGACGGGAGTTCATTCCACCACTGTGGGGCCAGAGCCGTGAAGAGCTGGGTTTTGGACGAGCGATGTTTGGTTGATCTTAGTGAAGGTCGAACAAGTCGCCTGGCAGAAGTTGAGCGGAGCGCTCTGGCTGGGATGTAGGGTTTGACCAACGCCTGGAGGTAGGCCGGGGCAGTTCCATTGACTGCCCTAAAGGTCAGCACCAGAATCTTGAATTTGATGCGAGCATTTACCGGAAGCCAGTGGAGTTCGCGGAAGAGACTCTGTCACTGCGAGCAGTGCCGTCTCCGTGGAGTGCGCAGCCTTGAAGCCTGACTGGTGAGGGTCGAGGAGGTTGTTCTGGGAGAGATAGGAAGAAAGTTGTGAGGAGACAGCCCGTTCAGGGGTTTTGGACAGGAATGATAGGAGAGATACCGGTCTGTAGTTTTGGACATCAGTGATGTCTAGGGATGGTTTCTTGAGGAGCGGCTTGATTCTGGCAGTCTTGAAGGCTGCCGGAAACAGGCCTGCCTCAAGGGAGATGTTGATTTGGGATGTAAGGAAGGGAAGGATATCGCCCGAGATGTCCTGGAGAAGAGAGGAAGGGATTGGGTCGAGGGGGCAGGTGGTAGGGTGGTTAGATGTCACCAGTTTGTTAACTTCATCGGGGGAGAGGGGGTTGAAACAGGTAAGGTTAGTGGGGGTGGGAGAGGAGGGAGGGAGGAAAGCGGTGGGGGTGAAGGAGGAGGTAATGTCGTTCACCTTCTTCGTAAAGAAGGTGACAAAGTCATCAGCTGAGAGGGAGGAGGGAGGGGGAGGGGAGGGGGGGTTGAGGAGGGAAGAGAACATGGAGAAAAGTTTCCTTGGGTTAGAGGCAGAAGAGTTTATTTTTGTACGGTAGAAGGCAGATTTAGCAGCCGATACCGTGGAGGTGAAGCCAGCGAGGAGACGGAGGTAGTGAGCGAGGTCATCAGAGGAGTCCGATTTCCTCCATTTTCTCTCGGCCGCCCGTAGCTCTGCTCTACAAGCCCGCAGAGGTTCGGACAGCCAAGGAGGTGGAGGAGAGGCTCGTGCTGGTCTGGAGGTGAGAGGACAGAGAGAGTCGAAGGAGGAGGAGAGAGAGGAAGTCAGAGTGGAGGAGGCTTCCTCCACCGACAAGAGAGAGAATTGTTGGGGGGATGGTAGTGAGGATAGGACAGATGCGGAGAAAGAAGAGGGAGAGAGAGTTTTCAGGTTACTACGGAAGGTAACAATGTGGGGAGTAGTGGGTAGGGAGGTGGGGGATTTGAGAGGGAGAGAGAAAGCAACAAAATGGTGATCAGAGACAGGGAGGGGTGTGACCGAGATCACCGAGGTGGTACAGGATCTTGTGAAGACAAGATCCAGTTGGTTCCCAGCTCTGTGGGTAGGGGGAGAAGGAGTGAGTGTTAGACCGAATATGGCAAAAAAGTTGATGAATTCAGGAGATTGTAACTTATCCGACTGGATGTTGAAGTCACCCAGAACCACGAGTGGGGTGCCGTCCTCAGGAAAGCAGCTGAGGAGGGCGTCCATCTCGTCAAAGAAGTCACCAAGAGGGCCCGGTGGTCGGTAAATTACGGCAATGTTGAGCCTAGTTGGGATTGTAACAGAAACAGCATGAAATTCGAGTGCCGATCTGGTCAGATGACCCAGAGGGAGTACCTGATATGACCAGTTTGGAGAGACTAGGAGTCCCGTTCCTCCACCACGCCCAGAGGGTCGGGGGGTGTGGGTGAAGGAGTAGGTCGCGGAGAGAGCAGCTGCGGTAGCCGTGTTCTCAGGGGTGATCCAGGTCTCGGTGAGAGCCAGGAAGTGGAGAGACTGGAGTGCGGCGTAGGCCAGAATGGTTTCTGTCTTCTTGACCGACGATTGGCAATTCCAGAGTCCCCCTTTCACCACAAGATCTGTGAAGGTAGATATAGTAGGATAGAGGAGATTGGAAGGGTTGCGGCGTCGAGAGGGAGAACCTCGATGCCATCTATTGCGGGAGGATGTCCAGACTACAATGGAATCACGACACATAGCAAGGGTAGGAAGACTAGATTTGACTAACTAGGACTAACTCCCTGGACAGACTCCAGTAGAACGACTCCTTGGTCTTTGTTCTGGGTCTTAGTTCCTGGGGCCTGACGCTAAATGCTGACGCTAACAAACTACTTCTATGTTAATAGCCTATGCGATAGGGAGAGAGACTCATGCAGGGTTAGGCTCCTCCCTGTCGTTAACTCTATTGACTATGGCTGTATGGGCCAGACTGGGTGATTATCTTAGCACAACAATAGGCCTGTACACCTCACTTACTATGTACAGGTAACTAGCTTTGAGAAAAAGGTTCTACAATTTTATCAACACAAATAACAAGAAAAACAATAAATCGTATGTCTACTTACCCACAGCAGAATACTATGTAGCCTGCTTCAACAACAAGAATGTACATACCTACATATTGTATATATTGTATATGTCTACTTACCCACAGCAGAATACTATGTAGCCTGCTTCAACAACAAGAATGTACATACCTACATATTGTATATACATACATACATACATATTATACACACATTATACATTCATGCATATTATACATACTGTATGGACATACAAATGATACACACATACATACATACATACCTATTATACATACATTGTACATACATTGTCACAATAGCTATTCCCCCTGCCTCCACCAGAGGGCAGCATCAGCCCGTGGTAATTCTCACCCTTCACCTGCAGCGCATCTCAATGAACCTATTTAATAATTATATTTAAGCCCACCTCCACACACTCACTCTTCACCAGATTGTTCCTGATTGTGCAGACTCTCCAGCGTTTACTTCCCAGACCGATTCCTGTTACCGACCCTGCCTGCCTCGCCTGTTCCCCTGCCTGCCCCCGACTACCTCTCTGTCTGTCCCTGTCTGGTTCGTCTGCCCTACCCGGCTCCTGATCTGCTGCCTGTCCCCGACTACCTCTCTGTCTGTCCCTGTCTGGTTCGTCTGCCCTACCCGGCTCCTGATCGTCTGCCTGTCCCCGACTACCTCTCTGTCTGTCCCTGTCTGGTTCGTCTGTCCTACCCGGCTCCTGATCGTCTGCCTGTCCCCGACTACCTCTCTGTCTGTCCCTGTCTGGTTCGACTGAGTGATCATTGACATTAAATATTACAAACTTTCCTTGGTGTCCCGTGTGCTGCATTTGTGTCCTAACTCAATCCGTGACAAACATGCATACATACATATTATACATACATACATACATACATACATACATACATACATACATACATACATACATACATATTAAACATACATACATACATACATATTAAAAACAATCCTTTATTCAGAATGGGGAAACTACTTAAAACCTCTGTTGAATTAAAGCTATGGTGTGTATCTCTGGATGACTAAATGACCCATGTGTGTCAGACTGACTTCATGTCACTTCATAAAATACTACTTCAGGGGGATGTCCAGGTTTCTGCTCTTAGAAACATCTAAAAGTATGTCTCAAAAGACATTCAGTATCTCTCAGGGAGACGTAGGAAGTCTAGCAGGCAGAGTGGTGGGAACATATTTATCATGGTTGACTATGAGTCAAAGGCCAAACTGACCTCACTAAAATATGTTGTACATTAAACATATTCTGTTAGCAGTAAACTGTAGTGATTCAAATGATGTCCTCTTTCAGCAGATGTCTCTTGAGGGACTAAATGCTAGTGGAAATGTAGGGCTGATGTTCTCATAAGAGTCTCTGGAGATTCCAGTCATAGCAGTATGTGTGCATGTCCACAAGCCAAGTCAGCGCTTCATGGAATCACTCGTTATGGTAATGACTCTGGTTTGACACTAGAGTCAAACCAGAGTCATTACCATAACGAGTGATTCCATGAACTAAACTCTGCTCAGGTCCATCTTTAATAATAGCTTACAGCTTCAGGACTAGTCTGCTTGTCATTGGGTCAGCCTGGTAGCAGACAGAGGCTAGTGTTTAGTGTTGTTCCTCTTGGCATGCTTAGCTGCCAGGATGAGGGCTGTGAGGGTGGACCGAGGCTCGGCTCGGAATCCAAGATAGAGTCCAAGATAGAAGCTTTGTGATTATGAGGAGCCAAGTGGTGTTGTTGTGTTGAACTTTCTTGAAGGGGGTAAACAGAGCAAAGTGTATTGTGGAGTGACCAGGCTGACAAGGCCCTCCACATGGGCTGGGAGAGATGTAGCACAGAGGACAGCCACAGCTCACCACAGAGACACACTCTGTGTGTGTGTGAGCAGTTGTGGTAGTAGTAGTATTTCATATGTGGTAGTTGAGGTAGTAGTAGTATATAACATGTGGTAGTTGAGGTAGTAGTAGTATATAACATGTGGTAGTTGAGGTAGTAGTAGTATATAACATGTGGTAGTTGAGTTAGTAGTAGTATATAATATGTGGTAGTTGAGTTAGTAGTAGTATATAATATGTGGTAGTTGAGTTAGTAGTAGTATATAATATGTGGTAGTTGAGGTAGTAGTAGTATATAATATGTGGTAGTTGAGGTAGTAGTTGTATGTAATATGTGGTAGTTGAGTTAGTAGTAGTATATAACATGTGGTAGTTGAGGTAGTAGTAGTATATAATATGTGGTAGTTGAGTTAGTAGTAGTATATAACATGTGGTAGTTGAGGTAGTAGTAGTATATAATATGTTGTAGTTGAGTTAGTAGTAGTATATAACATGTGGTAGTTGAGGTAGTAGTAGTATATAATATGTGGTAGTTGAGGTAGTAGTAGTATATAATATGTTGTAGTTGAGGTAGTAGTAGTATATTGCTGCCCCCCCCCTGCTGCCCCCCCCCTGCCCCACACCTCTGCTCAACACCTATAACATTAAATCACCACCAATGTCTTTGACTAACTGTAAAAAAGGTAAAAAACTGTCTCACAACTACCTACCTCTCTATAGTTTACATATTTATTAATAAGATACCTGTTTACTGTACCTGCCATATATATTTAAATCTCAAACTGTTGATAGAACTGCATATCCCTGCTCCTGTATATACATTTATATATGCCATACAATTATATATGCTTACTTGTATATACATTTATATACAGTATATTCATCCTGTTTTCCATAACTGCATACCCCTGATCACTACCTGTTCAAAAAACTTAGTTACCTGTATATATATATACCTATTATTATGCTCATATCCCACTTAATACCTAGTAGACTGTCTTTTAACCTGTCAATTTAAACTGTACATTATATTACCTTTTGAACCAATGTGAGACAGTCTACAGCAGAACATTAGTATAGAGCACAAGAATATGAGACATATTCTGTGTAATATGATACATAATATGACAGACCCATAACTCTCACCATTAATAAGAAAGGCCAACACTGCTAGCAAGGCTGTGGACGACCTCCCCTTGCTGTGTGTGTGTGTGTGTGTGTGTGTGTGTGTGTGTGTGTGTGTGTGTGTGTGTGTGTGTGTGTGTGTGTGTGTGTGTGTGTGTGTGTGTGTGTGTGTGTGTGTGTGTGTGTGGTGTGTGTGTGTGTGTGTGTGTGTGTGTGTGTGTGTGTGTGTGTGTGTGTGTGTGTGTGTGTGTGTGTGTGTGTGTGTGTGTGTGTGTGTGTGTGTGTGTGTGTGTGTGTGTGTGTGTGTGTGTGTGTGTGTGATGCCTGGCAGCTAGCATACTTAACTCTTAACTCGTCACATGTGGGACGTCCACCTGCTTAGAGAGATATGAAAGTGAGAGAGATAAGGTTGAATGAGTGCAGGACTTTGGAAAGGAAAATTCATATCTTGGTTATAAATATATTCTGAAATGTGTCAGGTTCTCCAAAATGACATACTAATAAAAAATATATATGAATGTGAAAATAATGAATGTATATAAAACCAAAAGTCTTACTCTCGTCACAGAGTTAGAAACAGGGCTAGTGTTTAAACATTGGTATATCTATTCATGTGTTCAAATTGCTTAACATTAGTATCCATGTGATATAAAGTGATTAGCTGTATTTTAATCAAATCATTGTATTTGATGAGTTTATATCACAACAAGAAGATTTCAGTCTAATGCATAGCTAGATTGTATTCAAGGTGAGGTCCTCTAAGGTGAGAGTGTCACATGACCACCTAACCCTACCACTCTGGAGCCCTACAAGCAGTGACAACAGATGAACAAGTCTTAAGTCTCAACATTGTGGTGTTATTGTACTGTTAGGTGTGCAATACTACAAGGACTACAGGTGACGTGTTATGATGTCATAGGGTGGGGGGGGGGAACACCTGAGAGCATGTTAAAAAGTAAATCACCTGAATAAAGATCCACATTCTAGATTCAGTTAGAGACTCACGGCTATTCATTAACACGACAGACATCTTTGATTTGAAGGTAGCAGTTGTATGTCAGTAGGGTCAAGTTGAGGTACTAGTTGTATGTTAGTAAGGTCAAGGTGAGGTACTAGTTGTATGTCAGTAGGGTCAAGTTGAGGTACTAGTTGTATGTTAGTAAGGTCAAGTTGAGGTACTAGGTGTATGTTAGTAAGGTCAGGTTGAGGTACTAGTTGTATGTTAGAAAGGTCAAGTTGAGGTACTAGTTGTATGTTAGTAAGGTCAAGTTGAGGTACTAGTTGTATGTTAGTAAGGTCAAGTTGAGGTACTAGTTGTATGTTAGTAAGGTCAAGTTGAGGTACTAGTTGTATGTTAGTAAGGTCAAGTTGAGGTACTAGTTGTATGTCAGTAGGGTCAAGTTGAGGTACTAGTTGTATGTTAGTTAGGTCAAGTTGAGGTACTAGTTGTATGTTAGTAAGGTCAAGGTGAGGTACTAGTTGTATGTTAGTAAGGTCAGGTTGAGGTACTTGTTGTATGTTAGTAAGGTCAAGTTGAGGTACTAGTTGTATGTTAGTAAGGTCAGGTTGAGGTTCTAGTTGTATGTTAGTAAGGTCAGGTTGAGGTACTTGTTGTATGTTAGTAAGGTCAAGTTGAGGTACTAGTTGTATGTTAGTAAGGTCAGGTTGAGGTTCTAGTTGTATGTTAGTAAGGTCAGGTTGAGGTACTAGTTGTATGTAGGTAATGTCAGCTTGAGTTAGTACTTGTATGTTAGTAAGGTCAGGTTGAGTTAGTAGTTGTATATTAGTAAGGTCAGGTTGAGTTACTAGTTGTATGTTAGTAAGGTCAAGCTGAGGTACTAGTTGTATGTTAGTTAGGTCAAGGTGAGGTACTAGTTGTATGTTAGAAAGGTCAAGTTGAGGTACTAGTTGTATGTTAGTAAGGTCAAGTTGAGGTACTAGTTGTATGTTAGTAAGGTCAAGTTGAGGTACTAGTCGTATGTTAGTAAGGTCAAGTTGAGGTACTAGTTGTATGTTAGTAAGGTCAAGTTGAGGTACTAGTTGTATGTTAGTAAGGTCAGGTTGAGGTACTAGTTGTATGTTAGTAAGGTCAAGTTGAGGTACTAGTTGTATGTTAGTAAGGTCAAGTTGAGGTACTAGTTGTATGTTAGTAAGGTCAAGTTGAGGTAGTAGTTGTATGTTAGTAAGGTCAAGTTGAGGTACTAGTTGTATGTTAGTAAGGTCAAGTTGAGGTACTAGTTGTATGTTAGTAAGGTCAGGTTGAGGTACTAGTTGTATGTTAGTAAGGTCAAGTTGAGGTACTAGTTGTATGTTAGTAAGGTCAAGTTGAGGTACTAGTTGTATGTTAGTAAGGTCAGGTTGAGGTACTAGTTGTATGTTAGTAAGGTCAAGTTGAGGTACTAGTTGTATGTTAGTAAGGTCAAGTTGAGGTACTAGTTGTATGTTAGTAAGGTCAAGTTGAGGTACACGTTGTATGTTAGTAAGGTCAAGTTGAGGTACTAGTTGTATGTTAGTAAGGTCAAGTTGAGGTACTAGTTGTATATTAGTAAGGTCAAGTTGAGGTACTAGTTGTATGTTAGTAAGGTCAAGTTGAGGTACTAGTTGTATGTTAGTAAGGTCAAGTTGAGGTACTAGTTGTATGTTCGTAAGGTCAGGTTGAGGTTCTAGTTGTATGTTAGTAAGGTCAGGTTGAGGTACTTGTTGTATGTTAGTAAGGTGAAGCTGAGGTACTATTTGTATGTTAGTAAGGTCAGGTTGAGGTACTAGTTGTATGTTAGTAAGGTCAGGTTGAGGTACTAGTTGTATGTAGGTAATGTCAGCTTGAGTTAGTAGTTGTATGTTAGTAAGGTCAGGTTGAGTTAGTAGTTGTATGTTAGTAAGGTCAGGTTGAGGTACTAGTTGTATGTTAGTAAGGTCAGGTTGAGGTACTAGTTGTATGTAGGTAAGGTCAGGTTGAGTTAGTAGTTGTGTGTTAGTAAGGTCAGGTTGAGGTACTAGTTGTGTGTTAGTAAGGTCAGGTTGAGTTAGTAGTTGTATGTTAGTAAGGTCAGGTTGAGGTACTAGTTGTATGTTAGTAAGGTCAGGTTGAGGTACTAGTTGTGTGTTAGTAAGGTCAGGTTGAGTTAGTAGTTGTGTGTTAGTAAGGTCAGGTTGAGTTAGTAGTTGTATGTTAGTAAGGTCAGGTTGAGTTAGTAGTTGTGTGTTAGTAAGGTCAGGTTGAGTTAGTAGTTGTATGTTAGTAAGGTCAGGTTGAGTTAGTAGTTGTATGTAATACATTGTAGTTGAGGTAGTAGTTGTATATAATATGTGTTAGTTGAGGTAGTAGTAATATATAATATGTGTTAGTTGAGTTAGTAGTAGTATATAATATGTGGTAGTTGAGTTAGTAGTTGTATATAATATGTGGTAGTTGAGTTAGTAGTTGTATATAATATGTGGTAGTTGAGTTAGTAGTTGTATATAATATGTGGTAGTTGAGGTAGTAGTTGTATATAATATGTGGTAGTTGAGGTAGTAGTTGTATGTCATTTGTGGTGGTTTAAGAAGTTATATTTATTATGTTGTTGTTGAGGTACTAGTTGTATATAATATGTGGTAGTTGAGGTCGTAGTTGTATGTTATATGTGGTGGTTTAGATAGTTATATATAATATGTGGTAATTTAAATGAGTTAGTAGTAGTATATAATATGTTGTAGTTGAGGTAGTAGTAGTATAAAATATGTTGTAGTTGAGGTAGTAGTAGTATATAATATGTTGTAGTTGAGGTAGTTGTAGTATATAATATGTTGTAGTTGAGGTAGTAGTTGTATATTGCTGCCCCCCCCCCTGCCCCACACCTCTGCTCAACATCTATAACATTAAATCACCAACAATGTCTTTGACTAACTTTAAAAAAGGTAAAAAACTGTATCACAACTACCTACCTCTCTATAGTTTACATATTTATTAATAAGATACATGTTTACTGTACCTGCCATATATATTTAAATCTCAAACTGTTAGATAGAACTGCATATCCCTGCCCCCCCCTCTGCTGCCGCCCCACCTCTGCTGCCCCCCCCTGCTGCCGCCCCCCTTCTGCTGCCCCCCCCTCTGCTGTCCGTCCCCCTCTGCTGCCCCCCCCCTGCTGCCCCCCCCCCTGCTGCCGCCCCCCCCTCTGCTATCCCCCCCCCCCTCTGCTGACTAATTGTAAAAAAGAAGAAAGAAAAAACTGTAAAAACAAACTGTATCAGAACTACCTTCCTCTCTATACTTTACATCTACTATATCATTCTCTAACGGACTCTGTGTGTGTGTGTGTGTGTGTGTGTGTGTGTGTGTCTGTCAGAAGAAATACGGCCCCTTTCAGGTTGAGGGGGGTCTTCATACTGGGCGGGATGCTTGGGGGGGGGTCTGAACGTGACCAAGTTCCATTTGTTAAGCATTCCATCCAGTAGTTTACGTTTTGCGGGCGATTTAGTGGTCTGAAAAAAAAAGAAGAAATCTATTATATACTATAGTAGTTTATAATATGTGTTAGTTGAGTTAGTAGTAGTATATCATATGTGGTAGTTGAGTTAGTAGTAGTATATAATATGTGTTAGTTGAGTTAGTAGGAGTATATCATATGTGGTAGTTGAGTTAGTAGTAGTATATAATATGTGTTAGTTGAGTTAGTAGGAGTATATCATATGTGGTAGTTGAGTTAGTAGTAGTATATAATATGTGGTAGTTGAGTTAGTAGTAGTATATAATATGTGGTAGTTGAGGTAGTAGCAGTATATAACATGTGTTAGTTAAGTTAGTAGTAGTACCGTATTGACCCGATTATAAGACGACCCCTCTTTTTCAAGACTCATTTTTGGAGAAAAAAAATTTGAAGACCAAATATTTTTTTTTTGAAAGAAAATCATTTTATTTGAAAATAATGATAACACACATCACACATTGTGTTCAAATTTGCCTAACTTGGCGAACAAAAAGAAAACAGGCTAGATAGATAGCAATAAAACAGTAGTGCAATAAAACGGTAGCGCAATAAAACAGTAGAGCAATGAAACAGTACAACATTTCAGAACATCAGTCTATTGGTCACATCACGTCTTCTCATTCAGCTCGTCTTCTACATCGCTGGGTTGTTCCTCTCACTCCCGCTATCGTCACTCACGGTGTCCGCTTCCACGTCTCCTCCCACATCACGTCATCCTCGCTGCCATCCATGGCATTTGATACGCAGCATTTCTTAACCCATTAATGATGCTTTCTGGGGAAACGTCAGCCCATGCTTGCAATATCCATTCACAGAGCAAACGTACTGCAGGCTTTTGGATTTTTCCAGACGGTGTCAGTGCGTGATGACCAGCCAGGAGCCACTCTGTGTATCTCTTGCGCAGATTGCGCAGCTGGCTTGTCATTCCGCCCGGTATGATCACTAGGTCACCTAGTGATCATCACTCTTTCACTTTTTGACTGGCTCAGTCAAGTGTCCACGGAAAGCATCCAGAATCAACATATTCCTCTTCTTTCTGAGTCCCCCACGCCGTCTGCCCCACACCACCTTGACCAACTTGCCAGTCCACCACAAGCTCCGTCTCCATCCAGCCCTTTGCCTGGGCGCGTACGATAACGCCAGCTGGCTGCCTCTTTAGGTACAGTCACTGCCTCTTTAGGTGCAGTCACTGCCTCTTTAGGTACAGTCTTGCGTTTTAAAACCACGTACGGGGGAGGTTTTGTCCCATCTGCGAGGCGCGTTAACATGACCGTTACTCGGCTCTTCTCGTTTCCAGTAGACTTCACAATCACTGATTTGTCGCCTTTCTTATGCACTGTGACAGATGTTGGCATGTCAAAATACACAGGCGTTTTTCTTTTTTCAAGTTGGTCGCTGTGTCTCTCCATTTCTATCTCTCCAGGTAACTGTTTTTATGTACTGTTACTTTAAGACTTTGAGTGACTTTAAGTGTCGCGCGGTGTCTCGGAACACTCGTTTGGCGCGATCTGTTGTTGCGCAATTACATGTGCAATTACGGTACATCGAAAAGTCTAAACCCCGATTATAAGACGACCCCTCTTTTTCAGATTTTTTTCTCGGAAAAAAAACCCGTCTTATATTCGGGTCAATACGGTATATAATATGTGGTAGTTGAGTTAGTAGTAGTATATAACATGTGTTAGTTGAGTTAGTAGGAGTATATCATATGTGGTAGTTGAGTTAGTAGTAGTATATAACATGTGGTAGTTGAGGTAGTAGTAGTATATAATATGTGGTAGTTGAGGTAGTAGCAGTATATAACATGTGTTAGGTGAGTTAGTAGGAGTATATCATATGCGGTAGTTGAGTTAGTAGTAGTATATAACATGTGGTAGTTGAGGTAGTAGTAGTATATAACATGTGGTAGTTGAGGTAGTAGTAGTATATAATATGTGGTAGTTGAGGTAGTAGTAGTATATAACATGTGGTAGTTGAGGTAGTAGTAGTATATAACATGTGGTAGTTGAGGTAGTAGTAGTATATAACATGTGGTAGTTGAGGTAGTAGTAGTATATAACATGTGGTAGTTGAGGTAGTAGTAGTGTATAACATGTGGTAGTTGAGTTAGTAGTAGTATATACCATGTGGTAGTTGAGGTAGTAGTAGTATATAACAAGTGTTAGTTGAGTTAGTAGTAGTATATAACATGTGGTAGTTGAGGTAGTAGTAGTATATAACATGTGTTAGTTGAGGTAGTAGTAGTATATAACATGTGGTAGTTGAGGTAGTAGTATATAACATGTGGTAGTTGAGGTAGTAGTAGTATATAACATGTGGTAGTTGAGGTAGTAGTAGTATATAACATGTGGTAGTTGAGGTAGTATCTGTATATTCCATAGTGTAGAGCAGTATAAAGCTGGTTCTTGCTTGAGGCCCCTGGTTAGAGCAGCTCTGTGCTCAGTGCTCTGTGTCAGAGTCTCTTCCCCCTCAGCAGCTGCAGCAGGTTCCTGCTGTAACGACTCAGTGACTACACAGTCTGACTGAGGGAGGTTTATGTACGGCTCTCAATCACTGTGTGAACAATTCACCATAATGGTGACTCTGACAGTGATAAA
Source organism: Muraenolepis orangiensis (assembly GCA_027704905.1). Classification (NCBI taxonomy): domain Eukaryota; kingdom Metazoa; phylum Chordata; class Actinopteri; order Gadiformes; family Muraenolepididae; genus Muraenolepis; species Muraenolepis orangiensis. Next base: position 64,624 of record JANIIK010000742.1, read on the forward strand.
CTGCTGCGTCTTCAGGCTGGGCTCCGGCGATGGTCAGTGAGAAGTCAGTGCTGCCTCCACTGCCACTAAACCGAGCTGGTGTTGGTGATACTAGTTGGTTTGTATATTTCATGATGAGCTTGGGGGCTTCACCGGGTTTCTGTTGGTACCAGAATATGTAATCACCAGGACTACCTTTATAAACCGCTGGGTTTGTTTTACATGTCAGAGTGACTCTGGATCCTGCAGTAACAGACTCTACTGGTGACTGGGTCACAGTCACCTGACTGCTGGTTCCTATAGAAAACAAACAAACATAACATGGAGTCATCCAACAGAAAACACAAGCAAACACAGACGGGTGGTCCACATGTGGATGGAGAGGAATGAACCCACCTGTTAAGGATCCACAGACCACTGTCCAGAAAAGGATGGTGAGGTGGTTCATGGTTGCCACGGTTTCTGGGGTGTTGAGTGACAGCTCAGAGTCCTGCAGTGTTGAACTGAGAGGACTTTTAAACCCTCTCAGAAGCCCAGTTTCAGCTCAGCATGCAAAGCTTCCTCTGTATGGAAATGACCTGTTTCCACTCATCACACTGGGGGTGAGAGTGAACCACCTGTTTCCACTCATCACACTGGGGGTGAGACTGAACCACCTGTTTCCACTCATCACACTGGGGGTGAGAGTGAACCACCTGTTTCCACTCATCACACTGGGGGTGAGAGTGAACCACCTGTTTCCACTCATCACACTGGGGGTGAGAGTGAACCACCTGTTTCCACTCATCACACTGGGGGTGAGAGTGAACCACCTGTTTACACTCATCACACTGGGGGTGAGAGTGAACCACCTGTTTCCACTCATCTCACTGGGGGTTAGGGTGAATGCATACATTCTGGGAGGACCACAGTATCTCTTCTACATTCACACTTTATGGAATACGATGTGGATTTAGCTGCAAACAATGGGGATTAATCATCTGAGACTTTTTTCCAATTCATGTTCTCTTGGTTTGTTTGACATTCTTAAATGTTCTACTTCTTTAAAAAAATACAAATATGCTAGTTTCTTAAAAAAATAAAATAATGTATACTAGTATTATCTTTGTAATTCATGTATCTGTATTTCACTTTTATCTTTATTAAGTTAGGTGAGCGTACTTGTGTTGAGATAATCAAATGTCCTTCAAATATTTTTTATATTCCAAAATACACGTAGAATAAATACAATCCATTTTTTGAAACACTTGATAAAAGTGACTAACCAGAGCTTGAGTTGATCAAATGTGAATTCCTTCATAGTTTCCTGTGATAAGTTAGTGTCTATGTGTCAGTGAGATGTGTCTTCAATGGGAGGGAGGTTTTTGTACAGACTCTTATTGAGGATGTATCACTGTGGTACACTTTTGGTGGAGGCACCAAACTCACCGTTGACTGTAAGTACAAGGACACTTTTCTTTATCTGATATAACTCACTAAACATTAAGTTTATATCGATATAGGTCTGAATAACTAATTATTTTAATTTATATTCTATACTTTTAAACTTCTAAATGTTTGGTTGTTAAGGGCAGTAGACACATATTGAGTTCAGTCACTTAATGTTATTATTTACATTGTTTTTGTAATGATTTATGATTATGATTATGTTGATGATTAATGATTATGATGAACATTCATCATTTATTAAGCATATCATTGATTTACTTTGTACTTCATGAAATGGGCTAACAAGTATCCTTCAAGTTCAGTTTAGACTTCTTAAAAGTCGTAATTGAATGAATAGAATATTTAATTTGCAAATGTATTTCTGTGCTCAAAAGTTCACATTCAATTGTTAGTCAATTATTCTGTTGTGTTTTGGCCGAACGTTGAATTAAATATAAGAAAAGGGAAGTGAGAAACGAATCTGAAGAAGTTCTGCCACCTGACAGCTGTAGAAACATTACAATGTGTCTCATGTATTCATTTATATTAATGTGGAAATTTATATAAATTAAATTGGTGACAGGATAGCTCTGTCTTTTGGGACTTGGGAACCGGAAGGTCCCCGGTTCAAGTCCCCGAAACACCTGGTCACTGTCGAGGTGCCCTTGAGCAAGACCACAGCTTCTAATACTAGGATGGGTTAAATGAACACATTTCACTGTGTGTGTACATGTATGAGACCAATAAAGAGGATTTAAGATTTAGAAATAAATACATGACACATTGAAATGTTTCTAACATTTAAATGTGTCATGGTTTCATTTATATTAATTTCCACATTTCAACCAACAATTCCAACAGTTGATGAATCTTCCAGTCCTCTGTGCTCCCTATGAGTGGCCATGTTAAGGGAGCCAGTTGTCCACTTGTCTCCTCTCTCTCTCTCTCTTCCAGTGGGAGTGGTTCAGCCCACGCTGAGCCTCCTTCCTCCCTCCAGAGTGGAGCTGGAGCAGGGCAGGGCTGCACTGCTGTGTTTGGCCACTGGGGGCTTCCCCTCAGACTGGAAGCTTGGCTGGAAGGTGGGGGGCAGCAGCAGGTCTGCCGGGGTGTCGGATAGCCCGGGGGTCCTGGGAAAAGATGGCACCTACAGCCGGAGCAGCGCCTTGACCCTCCCTGCGGACCAGTGGAAGAAGGCGGGCTCAGTGAGCTGTGAGGCCAGTAGGAGCGGCCAGACGCCTGTCAGTCAAACCCTGAATCCTGACCAGTGTTCAGAGTAGAGAGGCTCCAGCATGGAAGTAGTGTAGAATACAAATCTCCTCTGACATGTCTGCTTTCTATCTCTCTGTCTAAGGTAGCTGCAGCTTCTGATGACCTCCATCAATATAACATGTCTTTGAGCCATTAGCATTACGCTTCATGGTCTGTTACCCCTTTGCTTGAGTTTGTCACATGTTGAACATTTAATAAAGATGTAAAAAAAACAATGATTTATTGTCATCATTTCTGATGGTATATCTTCTGTCCATGCTCTAACAAGTATAACACCTCTTCTATTTCTTCATTAAATATTTGACCAGCCGTTTGAATGAAGGGTAAAGCTGTGGTTTGTCTCATCTCTGAATGACCAAAGTGTTGCTTGTGTGGCTCTTCTTGGAAGGTGTGTTCACTGGATCCAGTGGACCAGTGTCAGTCATAGAGACACTGCTGCTGAAATGACCCATGTGTTTCAGACTGACTTCATGTCACTTCATCAAACAGTAGTTCAGGGTGTCCAGGTTTCTGCACATGTAACAGACACCAGCAGGTGGCGGTGTGTTTCTACATACCGGCTCAGTGGTGCCCTCTTGTGTCAAACCACAGCCATTACTACAAAGAGTGAATCCAAAACTGTGAGTCCATGATGTAGTAGTTGATGTAGTAGTTGAGGTGGTAGTTGAGGTGGTGGTTGTATGAAATATGTGATAGTTGAGGTAGTTGTTGTATATTATATGTGGTGGTTGAGGTAGTTCTATATGATTTGTGGTAGTTAAGGTCGTAGCTGAAGACGACCTGGGCAGAAGGAGTTGCTCTCTTCCCCGGCCCCGCCCGCCCACCCAATCTCCCCCCCCCCCCCCGGATCATGGACTGGGAGGCTTACGGCCCAGAGGAGCGGGGTTGGGCCCCGCGCCGCTACAGTCTGGACCCGTTCCTTATCCGCCACTGTCACCGGGAACACCCTTTCAAGCCGGGTTGGGCGCCAGGAGGCGCCCGTTGAGGGGGGGGTACCGTCACGGTTACGGTGGTCGGCAGGGGGCGTGGCCAAGCCGCGTGCGCTGGCGCCGCACATACACACCTGTCAGCGATTGCCGTGGCTGATTGCTAATCCCCTCACCTGGGGTATATAGACCCTGGCTTCCCGGTACCCCGGGGTTACGTCGTACTGTATGCTTACTATTTTGTACGTTGGTACATTCTGTCTCGCGTTACTCTCCTGTCCCGGACTACTCTCCGGTCTATATGAGCTCCACGGTAATTATAATTACCTGTCCAGTACCTGTCGCTACTCGACCACCCGGTATCTAGACTTGTCGCTCGTCCCTGACCATCCGTCTGTCCGGTACCTGTCGCTACTCGACCTCCCGGTATCCAGACTCCTCTCCCGTCCCAGACTACTCGCCGGTGTACTACCTGCCGGTACTCCGCGGATCGACTTCCCGGTTTCCAGACCCCTTGCCTGTCCCCGTTCACCCTTGTGTGTTGTGTTTGCGTTGAGTAAAGCTTGACGTTATAGCTCCACTGTGTCTTGGTCTGCGTTCTGGGTCCCACCGAACTATCCCATACGTGACAGCAACAAGACACGCAGTGGACTTAGCTATGGAATTTATCCACCGGCATCGACCGGCTGCAGTTTGTTGGCCGATAAAAGTCTCCTTTGTTGAATTGTGAGCATGCAATAGCGTGCGATAAAATGGCCAACATTATTTATCCCCAAGGGGACATTCCGCTGTGACCACAGCACACAATACAACTAAATATCAATATGAAAAAATACACAAAGTACAAATCTAAATACAAATGACGGTGTCTGTATTCATAGTTTCTAAATGATATGTAGGGTCCAAAGTGAACACCTGCATACTAATGCAAATGCCCTCTCCCACGCTTCCTTGCTCCCAGGCTGAGAAGATGGTGCTGGCCGTGGGGGACTGTGTTCAGTTCCTTTAGGAGGAGGTGCGGAGCGCCCTGGAGGAGGTAGTGGAGGGGCAGAAGGAGGCGCAGGAGGAGGCTGTCAGAATTCTTGACTCCCAGACGGTCCGAGACGCCCAGAAGCTGCCCGTCAGACGGCAGGTAGGAGGAGTTAACATTCTGTTTTATTTAATTGTTTCTTTCTTGCTTAATTTTTCAGTTAATTTAGTTTTTTTGTTTGTTTTTATGTTTATTGCCCTCTTCCTGTCCTCTATCTATAACAATGTATTATGAATATATTAATCCGAGTGCAAAGAAATAAAACTGAAATAACGCATGAAAGTCAGTTACAATATTTATATATGTTTTAGTTTCACAGACACAACGACTTATCTAACTAAATAAATACATTTGATTCATAGACACAATGACTTATCAGAAATAATAAATATCAAACATAATACAAATACACATTGCCGATTGACAAGGAGTAAGGTTTGGGGATGGATGGAGGAAGAGATGCAGGGATGAAGCATTGTTGAAGCATCTGAAGCAGCGGCGGAAGGACGTCCAGCGGCCGACCAGCAGCTATAGGCCAAGGAGGGTCTGGGGGACTCCCTGCAGCAGAACCTGCACAGCCAAGAGCAGAGCATGGACTCCCAGGAGCAAAGCCTGGAGGTGAGGGAGTGAGACTCGGAGAGGGAGAGAGAGACATGTTACTGTTACAGTGCGGGCCCCGCTGGGGGCCTTCTCTCTAGTCGCTGATTATGCAAGTTCCTGGTGGATGTGCTTATAAAACAAGGATGTGAAATTCAACGCGAGTCCTCGGTACTCTGCCGATGGTCCAATGGCGTGGCTGAATACGCACCACACAACACAGCAGTTTGCGAAAAGTAAACCAAAGTTCAACGTTTGTCGGGTGGAGTATCTATTTTTATTCGGGTTTGCATTTGAGGCAAAGCGCCTCACTGTTGCCTCGCGGTCAAGTCGGTCATGACACTCGACCAGTCGTGTTTTGTGGTCTGGACACAAGGGGTTATACCCTTTGCTACTGTGCGGTCCGCAGGTGTTTGTGAACAAGGCTCGCACCGCGGCGAGACCTGAACTTTAGTCAGTCGGCTGAGCTGAGCCAGGCCAGAGTGAGCCACCGCCGTCTATATCACAATAACCATAGCTATTATTGTAGTTATTACAATTATTATTTTATATTATTATTTCATTGGCGTAGCACTTTTCAGGACACTCCAACTCAACATAGACCTTAATTTCACAAACAACAGTAAGGAAAAACTGAAAATGTGAAAGTGATTATAAAGATCCAGGCACACTCCCTCAGCCAGCATGTGAACCAGGTGGAGGCCGGCCTCAAGACAGAGTAGGAGACACCACTTTATTCCCTTGGGAGGCCCTTAAATGCCATCCATCCATTGTCTACCGCTTATCCGGGTCGGGTCGTGGAGGTAGCAGCTTCAGCAGGAACTCGAGAACAAACCCTGAGATACTTGAACTGCTTCACTTGGGGTAAGGACTCACTCCCTACTTGGAGTAGACAATCCACCGCTGAGAACCATGGCCTCAGATTTAGAGGTGCTGATCCTCATCCCAGCCGCTTCACGCTCGCTGCAAACGATCCAGTATGTGCTTAAGGTCACATACTGATGACGCAAACAGAACCACATCATCTGCAAACAGCAGCGATGCAATCCTGAGCCCACAATACTGCAAGGCGTCGGACAGTTTGCCAGAACCGCTTTGGTGCCTTCTCCATGGCTTCACCGAATTCCTCCCACACCCACTGCTTTGCTTCCGCTACGACTGAGGCTGCAGCCCTCTTGGCCTGTCCATACCTTGCAGGATTGTATTTACGGATTGTAGGAAAAAATTCTATGCACCAATTGTACTACAATTGTACCCCACGACTGCATGGCTATGCACAGCTCCAACGTCATCATCAAGTTTGCTGAAGACACAACAGTGATGGGCTTGATCGCCGGCGACGACGAGCCTACAGGGAGGAGGTTGGATCGCTGGAGCAGTGGTGCCAAGAGAACAGCCTCGCCCTCAACGTCAAGAAGACCAAGGAGCTGATCGTGGACTTCAGGAAGCAGAGGGGAGAGCACAGCCCTATCTCCATCGACGGTGTTGCAGTAGAGACGGTCAGCAGCTTCAAGTTCCTCGGCGTGCACATCTCCGAGGACCTCACATGGTCCACGCACACCACACACGTGGTGAAAAGGGCCCAACAACACCTGTATTTCCTCAGGCGTCTGAAGAAATTCAGCATGGGCCCCCGCATCCTGAGAACATTCTATAACGGCACCATCGAGAGTGTTCTTACAGGGTGTATCACCGCCTGGTACGGGAACTGCACCGCACTCGAGCGCAGAGGGCTTCAAAGGGCGGTGTGGGCGGCCCAGTATATGGTTGGAGGTGAGCTCCCCTCCCTCCTGGATATATACAATCAGCGGTGCGTGGCCAAGGCCAAACAAATCATAAAAGACATTGCCCACCCCAGCCACGAAGCTGTACTCACTGTTACCGTCAGGCAGGCGATACCGCAGTATCAAGTGCTGTACAAATAGGCTTAGAGATAGCTTCCACAGTCAGGCCATCAGGCTGCTGAACAAGGGTGCATAGCATATAACAATGTATATTTTATTACATAGATTTATTCATACATATTGCTCTTTTCTGTGCCGATATTTTGCATTTTATAAATTGCATTTTTATTTTTTATTTTTATTTTTATTCTATTTTTATCTATTTCTTATCTTATTTTATAACTGCTGTCTGTCGTCGGGTATTGCGCATAAGATTTTCACATCACTGCTTTATACTCTTGTAAACTGTGAAGTGACAATAAACTTGACTTGACTTGACTTGTAAGACATTAAATGTCATCATTATAATATATTGATCATATTCAATTATATAATGATATCAATTATTAATGGAATCCAAATTCTTGAATGAGCAAACCAGCTCACCACCACTCACTCAAGTCACTTTTCTTCACCTTTTCTATTTTTATTCCCATCTATTTATTTATTTTATTTTATTTAGTTAGTTATTGTGTAAATATGTTTTTTAATTAAAAAATATATATATGTCATACTATGTGATTATATAAATGATAACAGCCCATCCCTAGACAAAAGGTTCTGTGTTTGAATCCCAATGTCCGTAGTCTACCTGTAGGCAAAATGTGGAAACCATACCTGCTCATTACCTTACATAACATTACATTACATTACATTACATCACATTACATTACATTACATTACAGGCATATTGCAGACACTTTGTCCAAAGTGACTCACAATAGTGCATTCATGCAGGACATGTATGTGAATTCACTTTGAGTGGTTAGTGACTAAATAACACATAGTAATACATAGATAAATACTAACCTTTATGACATTAACAGTCTCAACATGCTATACAGGACCATTCAAATGAAACCCTCAGCCCTACACATCAGAATAGATCCATATACCAAGTTAGAAAGGAAGGAAGTGACACATTAAAACAGTTTAGAGAGAGCCTTCAACAGGCCGGTTGATAACAGTCCTGAGACCTGACTAATCTAACGGCAGAGGATCAAACTCACGGTCTTAACACGCATATCATACATACATGATATACATACTTATTATAGATACATGCATACATATTATACATACATAATATACATACATAGTATACATACATGCATACATATAATACATACATACATATTGTACACACATACATACATACATATCATACAAACATGCATACATATTATACGTAAAACATATTATCCATACATACATACATAAATACATACATACATTCATGCATATTATACATACTGTACGCACATACAAATGATACACACATACATACATACATAAATACATACATACATGCATACATACCTATTATACATACATTGTACATACATAGTCACAATCGCTATTCACCCGGCCTCCACCAGAGGGCAGCATCAGCCCGTGGTAATTCTCACCCTTCACCTGCAGCGCATCTCAATCAACCTATTTAATAATTATATTTAAGCCCACCTCCGCACACTCACTCTTCACCAGATTGTTCCTGATTGTGCAGACTCTCCAGTGTTTACTTCCCAGACCGATTCCTGTTACCGACCCTGCCTGCCCCGGACCTGCCTGCCTCGACTGTTCCCGATCTGCTGCCTGTCTCCGACTACCTCTCTGTCTGTCCCCGTCTGGTTCGTCTGCCCTACCCGGCTCCTGATCTGCTGCCTGTCCCCGACTACCTCTCTGTCTGTCCCTGTCTGGTTCATCTGCCCTACCAGGCTCCTGATCTGCTGCCTGTCTCCGACTACCTCTCTGTCTGTCCCTGTCTGGTTCGTCTGTCCTACCCGGCTCCTGATCAGCTGCCTGTCCCCGACTACCTCTCTGTCTGTCCCTGTCTGGTTCGACAGTGTGATCATTGACATTAAATATTACAAACTGTCCTTGGTGTCCTGTGTGCTGCATTTGGTGTCCTAACTCAATCCGTGACAAACATGCATACATACATATTATACATACATATTAAAAACAATCCTTTATTCAGAATGGGGAAACTACTTAAAACCTGTTGAATTAAAGCTATGGTGTGTATCTCTGATGACCACATGACCCATGTGTGTCAGACTGACTTCATGTCACTTCATAAAATACTACTTCAGGGGGATGTCCAGGTTTCTGCAGATATCAACTTAGAAACATCTAGAACAGGGGTCGGGAACCTATGGCTGGCGAGCCAATTGTGGCTCTTTTGATGATGGCATACGGCTCGCAAACAAGTTTGAGCCGAATTTAAAAAATATATATATGTTTTTTTTTAAACACGATTAACAAGTAACAAATAATTATACTGAGCCAATTTAAAGTAAAACATTTAACAGGAATTTGTTTTTAATTTAAATAATCTAAATTTAAATAAAAATGAGTCAGATCTATTTTAACCTGTCGACATCAAAACTCAATTTGAATTGGATAATGCGGAACGACACACGGGTCGTTAGAAGGTCAAGAAAAAACTCCTCCTTTTCGTCAGGTAGCCAGCTAGTTTATCTGCTTAGAACCCTTAAGACGGAAAAGATGACAGAAAGAAAGAAAATATATGAGGATTATCGTACGTTCCAGGCTGGATGGACCAAGCAAGGTGTTGGGAATTTGGCTAGCTTTGCTGGTGCTTTGGCAATAGTAAGGAATGGATAGCCATTCACAGATGGCGAGTATGCCAAAACATTCATGCTTGATGTGGCCAATGAACTGTTTGATGACTTCCCAGATAAAGACAGGATAATCAAACAAATAAAAGACATGCCTCTGTCAGCCAGAACTGTTCACGATTGTACAATCATGATGGCAAATCAAGTTGAGGAAACACAAATTCAGGACATTAACGCAGGGACATACTTTTCTCTCGCTTTAGATGAGTCGACAGACGTTAGCCATTTATCTCAGTTTAGTATAATTGCGAGGTACGCTGCAGGTGAGACACTGCATGAGGAAAGTGTCGCTGTTTTACCAATGAAACGGTCAACAAGAGGACAGGATTTATTAAAGTCTTTCATGGAGTTCGCTGACGAAAAAAATCGAGCGATGGATAAGCGGATTTCTGTGTGTACTGATGGTGCACCCTGTATGTTGGGGAAGAACAAAGGATTTGTAGAGCTTCTTCGTCAACATGAAAATAGACCCATAGAAGACCCATAGAAGACCCATAGAAGACCCATAGAAGACCCATAGACCCATAGAAGACCCATAGAAGACCCATAGAAGACCCATAGAAGACCCATAGAACCACGCAGCACCAGAAGTCCCATTAAAGGTAAGACGTATTTAATTTATTATTGATTAGCTACAGTATATCAATAAGAGTATTAAGAAGAATAAAGATATTTATTATATATAGTGCTTTTAGTACTCGGGGACGTGTTATACTTTATGCATGTATGTCTTACGCATAAGACATACATGCATAAAGTTGCATTCAATTTTATTAAATATATGGCTCGCAAGGAAATACATTTAAAAATATTTGGCTTTTTTGGCTCTCCCAGCCAAAAAGGTTCCCCACCCCTGATCTAAAATTATGTCTCAAAAGACATTCAGTATCTCTCAGGGAGACGTAGGAACTCTAGCAGGCTGGTGGTGGGAACACATTTATCATGGTTGTCTATGAGACCAAACCGACATCACTAAAAGATGTGGTACATTAAACATATTCTGTTATCAGTGAACTGCAGTGATTCAAATGATGTCCTCTTTCAGCAGATGTGCAGCTGTGTCTCTTGAGGGACTAAATGCTAGTGGAAATGTAGGGCTGATGTTTTCATAAGAGTCTCTGGAGATTCCAGTCATAGCAGTATGTGTGCATGTCCACAAGCCAAGTCAGCGCTTCCCTCTAGTGTCAAACCAGAGTCATTACCATAACGAGTGATTCCATGAACTAAACTCTGCTCAGGTCCATCTTTAATAATAGCTTACAGCTTCAGGACTAGTCTGCTTGTCATTGGGTCAGCCTGGTAGCAGACAGAGGCTAGTGTTTAGTGTTGTTCCTCTTGGCATGCTTAGCTGCCAGGATGAGGGCTGTGAGGGTGGACCGAGGCTCGGCTTGGATTCCAAGATAGAGTCCAAGATAGAAGCTTTGTGATTATGAGGAGCCAAGTGGTGTTGTTGTGTTGAACTTTCTTGAAGGGGGTAAACAGAGCAAAGTGTATTGAGGAGTGACCAGGCTGACAAGGCCCTCCACATGGGCTGGGGAGAGATGTAGCACAGAGGACAGCCACAGCTCACCACAGAGACGGGGTTAGTGGTAGTTGAGGTAGTAGTTGTACGTTATATGTGGTAGTTGAGTTAGTTGTTGTATGTTATTTGTGGTAGTTGAGGTAGTAGTTGTATGTTATATGCAGTAGTTGAGGTAGTATTTGTATGTTATATGTGGTAGTTGAGGTAGTAGTTGTATGTCATATGTGGTATTTGAGGTAGTTGTTGTATGTTATTTGTGGTATTTGAGGTAGTTGTTGTATGTTATATGTGGTAGTTGAGGTAGTAGTTGTATGTTATATGCAGTAGTTGAGGTAGTATTTGTATGTTATATGTGGTAGTTGAGGTAGTAGTTGTATGTAATATATTGTAGTTCAGGTAGTTGTATATACTATGTGGTAGTTGAGGTAGTATCTGTATGTAATATATGGTGGTTTAGGTAGTTATATATAACATGTGGTAGTTGAGGTAGTAGTTGACTGCAGTGTATATCAGAGGTTTGGGAGCTTCTCCAGGTTTCTGGATGGACAGGCTGAGATCAGCACCAATATGTGAGCTCCCTGTGGCAGACCAACAGGCTTGGATTTTCCTGTTGTGTCAGGAATGAACCGGCAGATGATTGTGGAATAAGAAGTGGATGATGAGCCTTTTGAGCCAATGTGAGACCGTCTACAGTAGAACATTAGTCTAGAGCACTTTTTGAGCAGAGAGGGGAGAAAATACAGGAGGATAAACACAGAATAGAGCCCAAGAAGATGAGACATATTCTGTGTAATATGATACATAATATGACAGAGCCATAACTCTCACCATTAATGAGAAAGGCCAACACTGCTAGCAAGGCTGTGGACGACCTCCCCTTGCTCTGTGTGTGTGTGAGATGCCTGGCAGCTAGCATACTTAACTCTTGGCGTACTCAGAAGTACTCAAAAGTCATGCTAAATAGCGGGCATGTGGGCGGACGTCCACCTGCTTAGAGAGATATGAAAGTGAGAGAGATAAGGTTGAATGAGTGCATGACTATGGAAAGGAAAATTCATATCTTGGTTATAAATATATTCTGAAATGCGTCAGGTTCTCCAAAATGACATACTAATAAAAAAGATATATGAATGTGAAAATAATGAATGTATATAAAACCAAAAGTCTTACTCTCGTCATAGAGTTAGAAACAGGGCTAGTGTTTAAACATTGGTTTTCTATTCATGTGTTCAAATTGCTTAACATTAGTATCCATGTGATATAAGGTGATGTATTTTGATCAAATCATTGTATTTGATGAGTTTATATCACAACAAGAAGATTTCAGTCTAATGCATAGCTAGATTGTATTCAAGGTGAGGTCCTCTAAGGTGAGAGTGTCACATGACCACTTAACCCTACCACTCTGGAGCCCTACAAGCAGTGACAACAGATGACCAAGTCTTAAGTCTCAACATTGTGGTGTTATTGTACTGTTAGGTGTGCAATACTACAAGGACTACAGGTGACGTGTTATGATGTCATAGGGTGGGGGGGGGAACACCTGAGAGCATGTTAAAAAGTAAATCACCTGAATAAAGATCCACATTCTAGATTCAGTTAGAGACTCACGGCTATTCATTAACACAACAGACATCTTTGATTTGTAGGTAGCAGTTGTATGTCAGTAGGGTCAAGTTGAGGTACTAGTTGTATGTTAGTAAGGTCAAGTTGAGGTACTAGTTGTAGGTTAGTAAGGTCAAGTTGAGGTACTAGTTGTATGTCAGTAAGGTCAAGTTGAGGTACTAGTTGTATGTTAGTAAGGTCAAGTTGAGGTACTAGTTGTATGTAATACATTGTAATTGAGGTAGCATTAGTATTAAATATGTGGTAGTTGAGGTAGTAGTTGTAATATGTGGTAGTTGAGGTAGTAGTTGTGTGTATACTTTTTGGGAGTTGAGATAGTAGCTTTATATAGTATGAGTTAGTTAAGGTAGTACTTGTGTATATAATATGTGGTAGTTGAGGTACTAGTTGTATATAATATGTGGTAGTTGAATTAGTAGTGTCTGTCACCACTGTCTGTCCCCACTGTCACCACCTCAAACAGATCACAACATTCCCCAACCAGAAGCCGTGGATGAACAGAGAGGTCCTCCTACTCCTAAAGGCACGTGAGCTTTTAGGTCGGGCGATGCACTGGCCTACTGTTTAGCCAGGGCTAATCTGAAAAGGGCATCAAGCGGGCCAAGCTCAAACACAAGCGAAGGGTCGAAGACCACTTCAACAACTCCGATCCCCGACGCATGTGGCAGGGCATCCAGGCCATCATGGATTATAAACCCTCCAACAACTCAACCCCCAACCACTGACTCATCCTCCCTGACGAACTTAATCATTTTTTTGCTCGCTACGACCGGAACAACCCGAACGGCCCACCAGGGCTCCTCTCCCCGTTGACCACCAACCCCTCACCCTATCCCCCACAGACGTGCGTGCGGCACTGAGCAGAACAAATGCGCATAAGGCAGCTGGTCCTGATGGAATCCCCGGTGGCGTGCTCAGGAACTGCGCTGAGCAGCTGACCGAGGTCCTTACTGACATTTTCAACTTGTCACTGGCTCAGGCAGTTGTCCCTGTGTGCTTTAAAACCACCTCCATTGTGCCAGTGCCAAAACACTCTTCTGCAGCGAGCCTCAACGACTTCTGCCCTGTTGCCCTCACCCCCATCGTCATGAAGTGCTTGGAGAGGCTGGTCCTGGCTCACCTCAAATCTGGCCTGTGAAACTCACTGGATAAACACCAATTTGCCTACCGTGAGAACAGGAGCACGGAGGACACCATTTCCTCAGCTCTTCACTCCGCTCTCTCCCACCTGGATGAGAGCAACACCCACGTGAGAATGCTGTTCATAGACTTCAGCTCAGCATTTAACACCATCACCCCCTTCAAACTCATCTTCAAACTGGGTGACCTCATAAAAACCAAGAACCTTGACATCAACCCCTCAGTTTGTAACTGGTTATTAGACTTCCTAACCAACTGACCCCAGTCAGTCAGGTTAGACCGTCTCACCTCCTCCACCCTCACCCTAAACACCTCACCCTAAACACCTCACCCTAAACACCTCACCCTAAACACCTCACCCTAAACACCGGCCCCCCCCTGCTTTCCTCCCCCTCTGCTGCTGCCCCCCCCTCTGCTGTCCCCCCCCTCTGCTGTCCCCCCCCCTCTGCTGCACCCCCCCCCCTCTACTCAACACCTATAATAATCACCACCAATGTCTTTGACTAACTGTAAAAAAGAAGAAAGAAAAAACAAACTGTAAAAACAAACTGTATCACAACTACCTTCCTCTCTATACTTTACATCTACTATATCATTCTCTAACGGACTCTGTGTGTGTGTGTGTGTGTGTGTCACAAGAAATACGCCCCCTTTCAGGTTGAGGGGGGTCTTCATACTGGGCGGGATGCTTGGGGGGGTCAGAACGTGACCAAGTTCCATTTGTTAAGCATTCCATCCAGTAGTTTTCGTTTTGCGGGCGATTTAGTGGACAATTCAGGGGTTTCAATGCTGAGCTGAGGCCGTAACAATGGAAGTCAGGTGATCATCCTACACAATACTCATGTAGGGGCCATAGCCATCCCGTGGAATCCCACGGGCAATGCGCTAGTATTTATTACTAAGATACCTGTTTACTGTACCTGCCATATAGATTTAAATCTCAACTGTTGATAGAACTGCTCCTACCCCTGTGTATACATTTATATATACCATACATTTATATATGCTCACTTGTATATTAATTTACATTTATATATATGTATCCTGCTTTCAATAACGGCATACCCCTGATCACTACCTGTTAAATACTCACTTACCTGTATATACATATACCTTATTATATTATTGTGCTGCTAATATCCCATTTAATACCTAGACTGTCTTTAAACCAGTACATTAAACTGTAAATGATATTATATTACCAGCCACTTTACTGCAACATGTGCCCTCTGGTTAGATGCTACATTATTATCACTGTACTGTACTGTGCTGTACAATGACATTACATTAGAATCTAATCTAATCTAATCTAATGTAGTTGTATATTATATTTTGTAGTTGAGGTAGTAGTGGTAGATAATATGTGTTAGTTGAGTTAGTAGTAGTATATGATATGTGGTAGTTGAGTTAGTAGTAGTATATGATATGTGGTAGTTGAGTTAGTAGTAGTATATGATATGTGGTATTTGAGTTCGTAGTTGTATAAAATATGTGGAAATTTAGGTAGTAGTAGTATATAATATGTGGTTTTAGAGGTAGTAGTAGTATGTAGTATATTGTAGTTGAGTTAGTTGTAGTATATAATATGTGGTAATTGAGATAGTATTTGTATAAAATATGTTGTAGTTGAGGTAGTAGTAGTATATAAGATGTGGTAGTTGAGTTAGTAGTATTATATAATATGTGTTAGTTGAGTTAGTAGTAGTATATAATATGTGGTAGTTGAGTTAGTAGTAGTATATAGTATGTGGTAGTTGAGTTAGTAGTAGTATATAATATGTGGTAGTTGAGGTAGTAGTAGTATATAACATGTGGTAGTTGAGGTAGTAGTAGTATATAACATGTGGTAGTTGAGTTAGTAGTAGTATATAGTATGTGGTAGTTGAGTTAGTAGTAGTATATAATATGTGGTAGTTGAGGTAGTAGTAGTATATAACATGTGGTAGTTGAGGTAGTAGTAGTATATAACATGTGGTAGTTGAGGTAGTAGTAGTATATAATATGTGGTAGTTGAGGTAGTAGTAGTATATAATATGTGTTAGTTGAGTTAGTAGTAGTATATGATATGTGGTAGTTGAGTTAGTAGTAGTATATGATATGTGGTAGTTGAGTTAGTAGTAGTATATGATATGTGGTAGTTGAGTTCGTAGTTGTATAAAATATGTGGAAATTTAGGTAGTAGTAGTATATAATATGTGGTTTTAGAGGTAGTAGTAGTATGTAGTATATTGTAGTTGAGTTAGTTGTAGTATATAATATGTGGTAATTGAGATAGTATTTGTATAAAATATGTTGTAGTTGAGGTAGTAGTAGTATATAAGATGTGGTAGTTGAGTTAGTAGTAGTATATAATATGTGTTAGTTGAGTTAGTAGTAGTATATAATATGTGGTAGTTGAGTTAGTAGTAGTATATAGTATGTGGTAGTTGAGTTAGTAGTAGTATATAATATGTGGTAGTTGAGGTAGTAGTAGTATATAACATGTGGTAGTTGAGGTAGTAGTAGTATATAACATGTGGTAGTTGAGGTAGTAGTGGTAGATAATATGTGTTAGTTGAGTTAGTAGTAGTATATGATATGTGGTAGTTGAGTTAGTAGTAGTATATGATATGTGGTAGTTGAGTTAGTAGTAGTATATGATATGTGGTAGTTGAGTTCGTAGTTGTATAAAATATG
The DNA here is from genome assembly GCA_027704905.1 of Muraenolepis orangiensis. Lineage (NCBI taxonomy): Eukaryota > Metazoa > Chordata > Actinopteri > Gadiformes > Muraenolepididae > Muraenolepis > Muraenolepis orangiensis. The sequence goes on from JANIIK010000742.1 coordinate 81,405, forward strand.
TGGAAATTTAGGTAGTAGTAGTATATAATATGTGGTTTTAGAGGTAGTAGTAGTATGTAGTATATTGTAGTTGAGTTAGTTGTAGTATATAATATGTGGTAATTGAGATAGTATTTGTATAAAATATGTTGTAGTTGAGGTAGTAGTAGTATATAAGATGTGGTAGTTGAGTTAGTAGTAGTATATCATATGTGTTAGTTGAGTTAGTAGTAGTATATAATATGTGGTAGTTGAGTTAGTAGTAGTATATAGTATGTGGTAGTTGAGTTAGTAGTAGTATATAACATGTGGTAGTTGAGGTAGTAGTAGTATATACCATGTGGTAGTTGAGGTAGTAGTAGTATATAATATGTGGTAGTTGAGTTAGTAGTAGTATATAATATGTGGTAGTTGAGTTAGTAGTAGTATATAACATGTGGTAGTTGAGGTAGTAGTAGTATATAACATGTGGTAGTTGAGTTAGTAGTAGTATATAACATGTGGTAGTTGAGGTAGTAGTAGTATATACCATGTGGTAGTTGAGGTAGTAGTAGTATATAATATGTGGTAGTTGAGTTAGTAGTAGTATATAATATGTGGTAGTTGAGTTAGTAGTAGTATATAACATGTGGTAGTTGAGGTAGTAGTAGTATATAACATGTGGTAGTTGAGGTAGTAGTAGTATATAACATGTGTTAGTTGAGGTAGTAGTAGTATATAATATGTGGTAGTTGAGTTAGTAGTAGTATATAACGTGTGGTAGTTGAGGTAGTAGTAGTATATAATATGTGGTAGTTGAGTTAGTAGTAGTATATAATATGTGGTAGTTGAGTTAGTAGTAGTATATAACATGTGGTAGTTGAGGTAGTAGTAGTATATAACGTGTGGTAGTTGAGGTAGTAGTAGTATATAATATGTGGTAGTTGAGTTAGTAGTAGTATATAATATGTGGTAGTTGAGTTAGTAGTAGTATATAACATGTGGTAGTTGAGGTAGTAGTAGTATATAACATGTGGTAGTTGAGGTAGTAGTAGTATATAACATGTGGTAGTTGAGGTAGTAGTAGTATATAACATGTGGTAGTTGAGGTAGTAGTAGTATATAACATGTGGTAGTTGAGGTAGTAGTAGTATATAACATGTGGTAGTTGAGGTAGTAGTAGTATATAATATGTGGTAGTTGAGTTAGTAGTAGTATATAATATGTGGTAGTTGAGTTAGTAGTAGTATATAACATGTGGTAGTTGAGGTAGTAGTAGTATATAACATGTGGTAGTTGAGTTAGTAGTAGTATATACCATGTGGTAGTTGAGGTAGTAGTAGTATATAACATGTGGTAGTTGAGGTAGTAGTAGTATATAACATGTGGTAGTTGAGGTAGTAGTAGTATATACTATGTGTTAGTTGAGTTAGTAGTAGTATATAACTTGTGGTAGTTGAGTTAGTAGTAGTATATAACATGTGGTAGTTGAGTTAGTAGTAGTATATAACATGTGGTAGTTGAGGTAGTAGTATATAACATGTGGTAGTTGAGGTAGTAGTAGTATATAACATGTGGTAGTTGAGTTAGTAGTAGTATATAACATGTGGTAGTTGAGTTAGTAGTAGTATATACCATGTGGTAGTTGAGTTAGTAGTAGTATATAACATGTGGTAGTTGAGGTAGTAGTAGTATATAACATGTGGTAGTTGAGGTAGTAGTAGTATATACCATGTGTTAGTTGAGTTAGTAGTAGTATATAACATGTGGTAGTTGAGTTAGTAGTAGTATATACCATGTGGTAGTTGAGTTAGTAGTAGTATATAACATGTGGTAGTTGAGGTAGTAGTAGTATATAACATGTGGTAGTTGAGGTAGTAGTAGTATATAATATGTGGTAGTTGAGGTAGTAGTAGTATATAACATGTGGTAGTTGAGGTAGTAGTAGTATATAACATGTGGTAGTTGAGTTAGTAGTAGTATATAACATGTGGTAGTTGAGGTAGTAGTTGTATATAACATGTGGTAGTTGAGGTAGTAGTAGTATATAACATGTGGTAGTTGAGTTAGTAGTAGTATATACCATGTGGTAGTTGAGTTAGTAGTAGTATATAACATGTGGTAGTTGAGGTAGTAGTAGTATATAACATGTGGTAGTAGTAGTATATAACATGTGGTAGTTGAGGTAGTAGTAGTATATAACATGTGGTAGTAGTAGTATATAACATGTGGTAGTTGAGGTAGTAGTAGTATATAACATGTGGTAGTTGAGTTAGTAGTAGTATATGACATGTGGTAGTTGAGGTAGTAGTAGTATATACCATGTGGTAGTTGAGTTAGTAGTATATAACATGTGGTAGTTGAGGTAGTAGTAGTATATAACATGTGGTAGTTGAGGTAGTAGTAGTATATAACATGTGGTAGTTGAGGTAGTATCTGTATATTCCATAGTGTAGAGCAGTATAAAGCTGGTTCTTGGTTGAGGCCCCTGGTTAGAGCAGCTCTGTGCTCAGTGCTCTGTGTCAGAGTCTCTTCCCCCTCAGCAGCTGCAGCAGGTTCCTGCTGTAACGACTCAGTGACTACACAGTCTGACTGAGGGAGGTTTATGTACGGCTCTCAATCACTGTGTGAACACACTAACACTGTTAAGGTAGTGGCGACTCTGACAGTGATAAACTGCTGCGTCTTCAGGCTGGGCTCCGGCGATGGTCAGTGAGAAGTCAGTGCTGCCTCCACTGCCACTAAACCGAGCTGGTGCTGGTGATACAAGTTGGCTTATCAATTTCATGATGAGCTTGGGGGTTTCACCGGGTTTCTGTTGGTACCAGTATATGCGATCACCATAACTACTATCGGTATAAACCGCTGGGTTGGTTTTACAGGTCAGAGTGACTCTGGATCCTGCAGTAAAAGTCACTACTGGTGGCTGGGTCACAGTCACCTGACTGCTGGTTCCTATAGAAAACAAACAAACATAACATGGAGTCATCCAACAGAAAACACAAGCAAACACAGACGGGTGGTCCACGTGTGGATGGAGAGGAATGAACCCACCTGTTAAGGATCCACAGACCACTGTCCAGAAAAGGATGGTGAGGTGGTTCATGGTTGCCGCGGTTTCTGGGGTGTTGAGTGACAGCTCAGAGTCCTGCAGTGTTGAACTGAGAGGACTTTTAAACCCTCTCAGAAGCCCAGTTTCAGCTAAGCATGCAAAGCTTCCTCTCTATGGAAATGACCTGTTTCCACTCATCACACTGGGGGTGAGAGTGAACCACCTGTTTCCACTCATCTCACTGAGGGTGAGAGTGAACCACCTGTTTCCACTCATCACACTGGGGGTGAGAGTGAACCACCTGTTTCCACTCATCTCACTGGGGGTGAGAGTCAACCACCTGTTTCCACTCATCTCACTGGGGGTGAGAGTGAACCACCTGTTTCCACTCATCACACTGGGGGTGAGAGTGAACCACCTGTTTCCACTCATCTCACTGGGGGTTAGGGTGAATGCATACATTCTGGGAGGACCTCTGTATCTCTTCTACATTCACACTTTATGGAATACGATGTGGATTTAGCTGCAAACAATCAGAATTCATCATCCGTGACTTTTTTCTAATTCATGTTTTTCTTGGTTTGTTTGACATTCTTAAATGTTCTGCTTCTTTAAAAAAATACAAATGTGCTAGTTTCTTAAAAAAACATAATGATGTATACTAGTATTATCTTTGTAATTCATTTACCTATATTTCACTTTCATCTTAATTAAGTTAGGTGAGTGCACTTGAGATAATGGGATAATCAAATGTCTTTCAAATATTTTTTGAATAATACATGCAGAATAAAAAGTATAATAATAAAACACTTGAAAAAAGTAACTAACCAGGGCTTGAGTTGATCAAATGTGAATTCCTTCATAGTTTCCTGTGATAAGTTAGTGTCTATGTGTCAGTGAGATGTGTCTTCAATGGGAGGGAGGTTTTTGTACAGACTCTTATTGAGGATGTATCACTGTGGTACACTTTTGGTGGAGGCACCAAACTCACCGTTGACTGTAAGTACAAGGACACTTTTCTTTATCTGATATAACTCCCTAAACATTACCTTTATATCGAAATAGAACTAAAGAATTGATTATTTTAATTTATATTCTAAAATATTATATTATAATCTTTTAAACTTCTAAATGTTTGGTTGTTAAGGGCAGTAGACACATATTATTGATTGGAGTTCAGTCACTTAATGTTATTATTTACATTGTTTTTGTAATGATTTAATTATGATGAACATTCATCATTTATTAAGCATATCATTGATTTACTTTGTACTTCATGAAATGGGCTAACGAGTATCCTTCAAGTTCAGTTAAGACTTAAAAGTCGTAATTGAATGAATAGAACATTTAATTTGCAAATGTATTTCTGTGCTCAAAAGTTCCTATTAAATTGTTAGTAAAGTTTTCTGTAGTGTTTTGGCCGAACGTTGAATTAAATATAAGAAAAGGGAAGTGAGAAACGAATCTGAAGAAGTTCTGCCACCTGACAGCTGTAGAAACATTCAAATGTGTCTCATGTATTCATTTATATTAATGTGGAAATTTATATAAATTAAATTGGTGACAGGATAGCTCTGTGTTTTGGGACTTGGGAACCGGAAGGTCCCCGGTTCAAGTCCCCGAAACACCTGGTCACTGTCGAGGTGCCCTTGAGCAAGACCACAGCTTGTAATACTAGGATGGGTTAAATGAACACATTTCACTGTGTGTGTACATGTATGAGACCAATAAAGAGGATTTAAGATTCAGAAATATATAAATATATGACACATTTAAATTTTTCAATCATTTAAATGTGTCATGGTTTCATTTATATTAATTTCCACATTTCAATCAACAATTCCAACAGTTGATGAATCTTCCAGTCCTCTGTGCTCCCTATGAGCGGCCATGTTAAGGGAGCCAGTTGTCCACTTGTCTCCTCTCTCTCTCTCTCTCTTCCAGTGGGAGTGGTTCAGCCCACGCTGAGCCTCCTTCCTCCCTCCAGAGTGGAGCTGGAGCAGGGCAGGGCTGCACTGCTGTGTTTGGCCACTGGGGGCTTCCCCTCAGACTGGAAGCTTGGCTGGAAGGTGGGTTGCAGCAGCAGGTCTGCCGGGGTGTCGGATAGCCCGGGGGTCCTGGGGAAAGATGGCACCTACAGCCGGAGCAGCGCCCTGACCCTCCCTGCGGACCAGTGGAAGAAGGCGGGCTCAGTGAGCTGTGAGGCCAGTAGGAGCGGCCAGACGCCTGTCACTCAAACCCTGAATCCTGACCAGTGTTCAGAGTAGAGAGGCTCCAGCATGGAAGTAGTGTAGAATACAAATCTCCTCTGACACGTCTGCTTTCTATCTCTCTGTCTAAGGTAGCTGCAGCTTCTGATGACCTCCATCAATATCACATGTCTTTGAGCCATTAGCATTACGCTCCATGGTCTGTTACCCCTTTGCTTGAGTTTGTCACATGTTGAACATTTAATAAAGATGTAAAAAAAAACAATGATTTATTGTCATCATTTCTGATGGTATATCTTCTGTCCATGCTCTAACAAGTATAACACCTCTTCTATTTCTTCATTAAATATTTGACCAGCCGTTTGAATGAAGGGTAAAGCTGTGGTTTGTCTCATCTCTGAAGGACCAAAGTGTTGCTTGTGTGGCTCTTCTTGGAAGGTGTGTTCACTGGATCCAGTGGACCAGTGTCAGTCATAGAGACACTGCTGCTGAAATGACCCATGTGTTTCAGACTGACTTCATGTCACTTCATCAAACAGTAGTTCAGGGTGTCCAGGTTTCTGCACATGTAACAGACGCCAGCAGGTGGCGCTGTGCAGTGGTAAACCTCACTCCCCCACACCTAAATAGACGTTCTAGCGATGAAGCTAGGGCCTGTGGGTTTGAGCTCTCACGTTAGAACGTGGCCTCTCGTGCCGGAGGTGGTCAGTTCCAGTAATAGTAACAGTAACAGTCAGTGGTCAGTGCTGGACACTGACTGTTACACACATACCAACTTAGAAACGTGTAGAAGTACGTCTGGAGAGACATTCAGTATCTCTCACGGAGACAGAGGATCCCTAGCATGCTGAGTGGTGGAAACAGTTCCATATTAATCATGGTTGAGTTTATTAGTCAAAGACCAAACCGACATCATCTCTTAAAGATGTGGTTCATTAACCGTATTCTGTGAGCAGTGAACCGTAGCTATTCAAATGATCTCCAGTTTTAGCTGACGCCCACCTGGGTCTCTAGAGGGACAGGAAGTCAGTGGAGGTTTTCAGAAGAGTCTCTGGAGATTACAGTGAAAGTAGTGTGTGTGTGTGTGTGTGTGTGTGGTGTGTGTGTGTGTGTGTGTGTGTGTGTGTGTGTGTGTGTGTGTGTGTGTGTGTGTGTGTGTGTGTGTGTGTGTGTGTGTGTGTGTGTGTGTGTGTGTGTGTGTGTGTGTGTGTGTGTGTGTGTGTGTGTGGTGTGTGTGTGTGTGTGTGTGTGTGTGTGTGTGTGTGTGTGTGTGTGTGTGTGTGTGTGTGTGTGTGTGTGTGTGTGTGTGTGTGTGTGTGTGTGTGTGTGTGTGTGTGTGTGTGTGTGTGTGTGTGTGTGTGTGTGTGTGTGTTTCTACATTCCGGCTCAGTGGTGCCCTCTTGTGTCAAACCATTGTTTTATTACAAGCCATTGCTACAAAGAGTGAATCCAAAACTGTTAGTCAATGATGTAGTAGTTGTATATAATATGAGTTAGTTGAGTTAGTAGTAGTATATAACATGTGGTAGTTGAGGTAGTAGTAGTATATAACATGTGGTAGTTGAGGTAGTAGTAGTATATAACATGTGGTAGTTGAGTTAGTAGTAGTATATAACATGTGGTAGTTGAGGTAGTAGTTGTATATACTATGTTGTAGTTGAGGCAGTAGTTGTATGTAATATGTGATAGTTGAGGTAGTAGTTGTATGTAATATGTGGTAGTTGAGGTAGTTGTATAGTTTTATATAATATGTTGTAGTTTATGTATTATCTGTGTAACGGTCTGAAAGACATGTATGTTTAAATATTAATTTCTGTGTTTGCTTATCTGTTCACATTATTGTATTTTATAAAGGTAGAAAATGATTGTTCAATCATATAACGTTAATAATCTCTAGGGAACTGAACGTTTATATATGTTAATTTAATACAAATGAAGTCACATGACCCCAGTTGGGTCAAAGGCAATGCATTGTGGGTCAGAAGCAACATGGTGGCGGAGGAGAGTGCGCGTTTAATGTCCGCCGTCAAATAGACTACATAAGGTTAAGAGGCGCACGCGGTAAATGTGGTTAATTTGTTATTAATCTGTTAATATTGAAGACTGATTTTGCCTCGTGTAAACTTTGAATGAATATGTTGTTTACTTTTGTAGTTTACACGGTGTCTTCAGAGAGAGAGAGAGAGGAGGAGAGAAATAAACCTTGGAAGACATCAGTATGTTTGGTGGCCTAACTCATTGGACCGGTGTAGCTACAGTCTGTATGTTATATGTGGTAGTTGTGTTAGATGTGTGTAAGATGTGGTAGTTGAGGTAGTAGTTTTATATATGTGTGGTAGTTGAGGTAGTAGTTTTATATATGTGTGGTAGTTGTATATAATATGTTGACTCTTTATCCTGACTTCTCTCCCCTCCCTCTGACCTTTCTCCCTTTCTCCCTTCTCTCCCTTCTCTCCCTTCTCTCCCTTCTCTCCCTTCTCTCCCTTCTCTCCTTCTCTCTCTTCTCTCTCTTCTCTTCCTTCTCTCCTTCTCTCTCTTCTCTCCCTTCTCTCCTTCTCTCTCTTCTCTCTCTTCTCTCCCTTCTCTCCCTTCTCTCCCTTCTCTCCTTCTCTCTCTTCTCTCCTTCTCTCTCTTCTCTCTCTTCTCTCTCTTCTCTCCTTCTCTCTCTTCTCTCCCTTCTCTCCTTCTCTCTCTTCTCTCTCTTCTCTCCCTTCTCTCTCTTCTCTCCTTCTCTCTCTTCTCTCCCTTCTCTCCCTTCTCTCTCTTCTCTCCCTTCTCTCCTTCTCTCTCTTCTCTCCCTTCTCTCTCTTCTCTCGCCCCTCTGTACCCTCCCTCCCACCTTTCCTCCCTGTCCCAAATAGACCTGGTCTTTAACCCCCCCCCCCACACACACACACACATCCAGCACCAGTCACTTTATCTGTTCATCTCCACTGCTATTGTAAATATGATTTAATCAACATTCTGCACTAAAGGATACTTGCACTAAATGTCAAATTCATGTTCTGCTGGTTGTGTTTTGGTGATTATATTATTACTAACTTGTTGTTGATGTATATTGCTCACTGTTGGACTGTAGAAACTGAATCAGATCTCTATATGTATAACACATGTGGACATGCACCTCCTCAAGTGATCCACCCTGGATGGTTACCACTGGCCAACAACTCATCAGCTCCCTCTCCAACTTCACCCCAGCATCGGAATACACCATCTCAGAGCTCATCCGTAAAGCCAAAACCACCACCTGTCAGCTTGATCCTCTTCCCACCACCCTGGTCAAGGCTTGTCTACCAGCCATAACACCCATGGTCACTGACATAATTAACTCATCCCTCACCTCTGGAATTGTACCCCCCTCCCTCAAACTGGCTGCAATCACTCCCATCCTCAAAAAACCCGGTACTGACCCAGCCGATCTGAACCACTACAGGCCCATCTCCAACCTACCCTTCATCTCCAAGACCCTTGAGAGGGTGGTTGCCGCACAGCTTCAGTCCCACCTGGAAATAAATAACCTCCATGAACCCTTTCAATCCGGTTTCCGCCAAAAACACAGCACTGAAACGGCTCTGGTTAAAATCACTGACGACCTCCTCCGTGCAGCGGACTCTGGACTTCTCACCATCCTCATCCTCCTCGACCTCAGCGCTGCATTCGACACCATTTCCCACCCACTACTCCTGGACCGCCTGGCTGGCATTGGGATCACTGGTGTTGCACTCTCCTGGTTCACATCCTACCTCACTGACAGACAACAGTTTGTACAACTCGGGAACCAAAAGTCAGGGTGTTCTGTTGCACTGGGTGTCCCCCAGGGGTCAGTACTGGGTCCACTCCTATTCATCACATATCTCCTCCCCCTGGGCAAAATCCTCCGTCACCATGGGGTTCACTTTCACTGTTACGCCGACGACACACAGGTCTACATTTCCTCCAAACCCTCCACTGCCCTGCCCCCCACCTCCCTCACCACCTGTCTAGAGGACATCAGGAGCTGGATGAGCAGGAATTTCCTCAAGCTCAACGCTAGCAAAACTGAGGCCCTGCTCATCGGCTCCAAATCCACCCTCACCAAGTCACAAAACAACCCAGCTCCAAACATCATCATCGACGGCTTCCCCATTCCATTCTCTTCCCAAGTAAAAAGCCTCGGTGTCATTCTGGATGGCTCCCTCTCATTCGCACCACACATTAAAAATATCACTCGCACTGCCTTCTTCCATCTTCGGAACATCTCTAGAGTCCGCTCATCTCTGTCCCAATCCAGCACTGAAATCCTGGTCCACTCTTTTGTCACGTCCCGGATTGACTACTGCAATGCACTTCTGACTGGCCTTCCCATCAAACTCCTCAACAGACTGCAAATAATTCAGAACTCTGCTGCCCGGATCATCACCCGCACTAACTCATCTGACCACATCACCCCCGTTCTCATTCAACTACACTGGCTTCCTGTGCGCTACCGGATTGACTACAAAAACCTCTTACTCACCTACAAAGCTCTCCACAATCTAACCCCCATCTACATCACTGACCTCCTTCAGGAGTACACCCCCTCCCGCACCCTCCGCTCTTCCTCCGTTGGACTTCTCACCGTCCCCCGCTCACGCCTCAGCACCATGGGTGCTCGAGCTTTCAGTTGCTCGGCTCCCAGACTCTGGAACTCCCTGCCACTACACATCCGACAGTCTGATTCTATAACAACCTACAAAACCCAACTAAAAACCCATCTGTTTAAACTGGCTTATCCCTTATGAACGGTACCATCTTTCTTCCTTTCTTCATTTTACTTCCTGTTGTTTTTCTTGTTTTAAACCCTGCGGACACTTTGTGAAGTCCACAGTTTTTTACTTTTTTATATTTTTTATAATTTTAACTTGACTGTAGCATACATGCTCTGTAAGGTGTCCTTGGGTGTCTTGAAAGGCGCCGAACAAATAAAATGTATTATTATTATTATTATTGGACAATAACATTGACTTTGACTTTGATTTTGACTTTGTTGTGGTTGAGGTAGTAGTTGTATATAACATGTGGTAGTGAAGGTAGTAGTTGTATATAACATGTGGTAGTTGAGGTAGTAGTTGTATATAACATGTGGTAGTTGAGGTAGTAGTTGTATATAACATGTGGTAGTTGAGGTAGTAGTTGTATATAACATGTGGTAGTTGAGGTAGTAGTTGTATATAACATGTGGTAGTTGAGGTAGTAGTTGTATATAACATGTGGTAGTATAGGTAGTAGTTGTATGTTATATGTGGTGATTGAGGTAGTTATTTATCATATGTTGTCGTTTTTTTAAACACATTTGGTAGTTTAGGTAGTAGCTGTATATAATATATGGTAGTTGAGGTAGTAGTTGTGTATAATATGTTGTAGTTGAGGTAGTAGTAGTATATAATATGTTGTAGTTGAGGTAGTAGTTGTATATAATGTGTGGTAGTTAAGGTAGTAGTTGTGTCTATACTATGTGGTATTTGATTTAGTGGTGTTATATAATATGTGGTAGTTGAGAGAGTAGTTGTAGTATATAATATGTTGTAGTTGATGTAGTAGTTATATATAATCTGTGGTAGTTGAGGTAGTAGTTGTATATAATATGTGGTAGTTGAGGTAGTAGTAGTATATAATATGTAGTAGTTGAGGTAGTAGTTGTATGTAATATGTGGTAGTTGTAGTATATAATATGTTGTAGTTGATGTAGTAGTTATATATAATATGTGGTAGTTGAGGTAGTAGTTGTATGTAATATGTGGTAGTTGAGGTAGTAGTTGTATGTAATATGTGGTAGTTGAGGTAGTAGTTGTATGTAATATGTGTTATTATGTAGTAATACAATAAACATTTGTGCCACTTTTTGAGTTGAATAATCCCTTGTTTTTCTGTACTGCTAAATATCAAACGTTTGTGGAGACCTGCAGTGAGTGTTTATTATTGTTGGCCAGTAGGTGGCGCCAGGCCGTCAGTTGTAGAAAGATCACAACAAGGATGAGGATAATGATGATGGAAGTGATGATGGGGAAGATTGTGATGATGAAGATACCAGAATGGAAAGGTTAGCTTGCCCTCCGCCAGCTAACCTTTCTATTCTGGTATCTTCATCATCACAATCTTCCCCAAGGGGAGAGAATAGTTCTTATATCATTCGTGAAACACAGTGAAACAGCGTGTTAATGCTCTCAGAGAGAGCTGAGGCGAAGAAGCTGTTCCTAAGCCTGCTTGACTAGGAACAAAGGTTGATATAGCGCCTCCTGGAGGAGAGGAGGGCAAACAGTCCATGGTTGGGGTGAAAGGTGTCTTTGTGTCTTTGATATAGTTGGTATGAGGGATTGGGAAGAGAAAAGGGATGATTGGAATCCATAAAACATTGATTGTGTTTTAGTAAACCCCAAAATCTCTTTTTTCCAGGTGAAAACAGTCCTGTCTAGGACAACGTGTCAGAGATCACATTATTTTAAAACCCGCAGATGGTAAAAATAGGGTTTTACTTTTACCTTTAATGACAATCTTGCATATTTTCTATTTTTACTCTCCGATCATTAGCAGATGCTTTTAGAAATATATAAAAATATATATTTATACAGTAAATATATTGTTAGTTTTTTGTTAGACACACATCATTAATGACCAATGGGTTTAGTCATTTTTGCTCTATTGGATGACTTCCAGGTAAATATCGAGGGTGGTGGGATTGAACCCAAAATTTTGGGCTGGGAATGGAGCACACTAACCCTTCCCTTTAACCATAACCCTGCCCTTTAACCCTAACATGTTGTTGTTTTTGTGGGCGTGGACAAGCCAGGCGAGAAGTCCATCATGAGCTACGTGGCTCAGTTCCTGAAGCACCAACCAAACCCCCATCAGGGGACGGACCCTCATCAGGACCAGTTACCCTCCAACACCCTCAAACCCCTCTGTTCAGCCACTGGCTACCTCAGAGTCTGATGTCTCCCTTAAGGATGTCCATCACTCCCTATGGATAGATGGTTATGGGTTATCGATTACGGAGAAGGTAAGAGTATGCCTCAGTATCGTTCATTTTGGGAACATTTTGTGGTCGAGGTTTTTTTGTCCGATCTAAAGGAGCACATGTGCTGTAGCTAGCCTGTTGTTGTTGTTGTTTTTGTTGTTGTCATGGTGCGCTTACTTTTTACTTTCAGTTTTTTCAGAAAAAACAACTTGCACAACTTCTTTCCTTTGGACGACGGATGTTGACAGACAAAAACGTCCTTTTTTGCACGTGGTGTCACGTTATTTCCCGTGTTTTTGTGAGAAAATCTAGTTTGGAGACCAGGTAGACTCGTGGGGGATATCCCCTGGGGACAGAGGATGTAGTGTGTGACCCCCTGTAGCCATCCAGTCGAGTAGTGTGCACACCACAACGACTCTCCAAGTCGCCCGATTTACAAGACAGCCAGTTGTGAAGTGTGAACTGACAAGCAAACTTTACTATACGACTTTGAAAGACATATCAACTGAGGAAGCTATAACTCCCCTACGTGGTTCGAGTTGTCAGCTCAAATCATCTAACTCGTTCTAACTGAACCAAACTTCCTTCCCTGTGTGTGTGTGTGTGTGTGTGTGTGTGTGTGTGTGTGTGTGTGTGTGGGGGGGGGGGGGGGGGAGGAAACTGGGCCTATGGGTTATAACAATTGTAATATTTATGTTTAATGTTTGCGCGATACAACCGCCATCCTCCGTGGTGGTCCCGCCCCTCTCTCCCCCTCCACCCTGAGGCCACAGAGGAAGGAGCACAAGGCCCTGAGGGAGCCGAGGGGAACCTCACCGACAGATACCAGGTGATCACACCTAAACACAGTCCAATACCAGGTGAACACACCTAAACACAGTCCAATACCAGGTGAACACACCTAAACACAGTCCAATACCAGGTGAACACACCTAAACACAGTCCAATACTAGGTGATCACACCTAAACACAGTCCAATACCAGGTGAACACACCTAAACACAGTCCAATACCAGGTGGACACACCTAAACACAGTCCAATACCAGGTGATCACACCTAAACACAGTCCAATACCAGGTGATCACACCTAAACACAGTCCAATACCAGGTGATCACACCTAAACACAGTCCAATACCAGGTGATCACACCTAAACACAGTCCAAACCAGGTGAACACACCTAAACACGGTCCAATACCAGGTGAACACACCTAAACACAGTCCAATACCAGGTGATCACACCTAAACACAGTCCAATACCAGGTGATCACACCTAAACACAGTCTAATACCAGGTGAACACACCTAAACACAGTCCAATACCAGGTCATCACACCTAAACACAGTCCAATACCAGGTGATCACACCTAAACACAGTCCAATACCAGGTGACAGATACCAGGTGAACACACAGACAGATACCAGGTGAACACACAGACAGATACCAGGTGAACACACAGACAGATACCAGGTGAACACACAGACAGATACCAGGTGAACACAAAGACAGATACCAGGTGAACACACACACAGATACCAGGTGAACACACAGACAGATACCAGGTGAACACACAGACAGATACCAGGTCCACACACCTAGCACAGACAACCCTGTAATGGAATAAGAGTGCAGTGGTCCAGTAGAAAACACACTATAATAGAGGACAGTAGAACACATTATAATACAGGAGTGGAATATAGTAGAGTTATATGTGTGTGTGTGTGTGTGTGTGTGTGTGTGTGTGTGTGTGGTGACATCACCAAGCGGAAGTACTTTTATGGTCGTCGTACTTTGATGGAACATGTCCTCTTTAAAGACCATACTTTATATGGAAGACATTGAACATGTAGTTGAAGAAGGTAATTTCTAAGGATAGACAATAAACATGTTGTTTTGAGGAAGGTACTTCATAGGGAAGATCACATGTGGTTGAAGATGAAGCTTTATGAGAAACACATCTTGTACTCCACAGTACTTTATAATTGGTGCAGATCACACAGGACACGGTTTGCAGGCTGAAAGACGCCAGGCGCACTGCACTGCTCTTTTTTCCTTTATGATATAATTTTTAAATAAAGTGTTTCAAAGTTCAAAGTGTTTTTTTGTTTTTTTTGCAATGCAACCACCGTATCAGCTGTCAGTCTGTACACACAGAAGTGAATTTGCTGCTTGCTGCTTGTGAACTTTCTTGGCTAAAAACCTCAGCATTAAGAAATTGGACAGGCGGAGGGTGTTTTCTCTGGCTCTGATTGAGTGCCAGAGTGAATTTCCCAGTAACACACTGGACACAGGGAAACGGTGATCCGTGTGGGGACATGAAACCCTCAGAAAGAGGAGACATCGCGGGGAGAACCAGCAGCTGGTCCAGGAGCTTCGGCTCAATGATGGGCGGTTCAAGGCTTATTTTAGGATGAGTCGGCATCAATTTGACAATCTGCTGTCAAGCGTTGGAGCGGCTCAGCATTAGCTTGCGGTAGGTTAAGTTAATTATAATTAGCTACACCTATACATTGCCACGTCGGCAATGGACCACACTGAACCGTCTACGAACTGGGGTCGGTCGCTTTAAAGCATCAATGAAGACGTGGGGCTTGGCGGACAGTGCGGCATGCGAGTGCGGTGACCCTGACCAGACCGCCGACCATATAATCACCATCTGCCCCTTATATAGACCACCCTCGGAAGCCAGCCTCTTCGACCTAGGACCAGAGATGCGGGCATGGCTACACGACACCGAGTTGGACATCTGACGTTACACGAAAGAAGAAGAAGCTACACCTATTATAACTATTATCTAAATTTAGGTTTATTACTAAACCTACTATTATATATTGTAATTTCTTAGTTCATAGATATTTTTAATATAGCCTGATGTTGCATTTAGAATATTCATCTGAAAGCTAACTTTAAATGTAGTAAAATTAAAAGTAGAATATTTCCCTCTGAAAACGATGCATAGACACACGTCACCCATCTAGCACGCTAGGCAGACTGAACCCATTAGTTGACCCAGGACGGGTGAAATGCATTGACAGATACATCCTGGAAATAATGTGTAGGCTTCTGGTTAATATCCTACCCATTCTAACAAAAAGCCCTCTTACATTACAGATTCCTGGCCACTGGATATTAGTAACTTAATAACTAAGATGGCGCCAATGACGGATGCCGTAGTGTTTGTTATTTGTCTTTTTAATGTTGTGTTTGGCGAAACCTACAGCAGGGAGGGGTTAGTTAGCATAAGGGGATCCACACCTGCGGATTTAATCCCCGACTTTCTAACTTTTTCTTCCGATTTACTGGATATATTGGTCAGAGGAACCGCAGCCTTTGTCCGTGTCAAAACTTGGATTCGACACAGACGGGGAAAGCGCTCCGGAGCACTGGTACCTTTACCCGGAATATTCCTGCCAAACATGCAACAAAATGGATGAACTAAGACTTATGGTGGCGAGAAATAGTGTTCTTTCGTTCGGTTCTTTCGCTCACGGAGACGTGGCCGAGGGAATCGATACCCAACACCGCTCTCCAGCTCAAAGGGTTTGAGCTTTTTCTAGCGGACCGTATGGCTTTGCTGAGCGGAAAATCAAGGGGTGGAAGGGTCTGCTTCTTACAGGCAGAAACTAAAACTCTCTAAGCCTGTGGTCAGGACTTTCAAGTTGTGGACTAGCGAGGCCCAGGAGAAAACTAGTGCCATGTTAGATAATGCTGGCGGCGGCGCAGAGGATTTTCAATGGGCGATAGAGATCTAGATGTGTACGCAGACATTGTGACGTCATTCATCACTGTGCACTGTGTGCATCACTGTGAGAATTTTTGTGTACCTCCTCGCACCTCCCCCCCACACCCATCAACACCTTCCACCCAACCCCCACTCCCCTCCCCCCTCAACCCCTTCCACCCAACCCCCACACCCCTCAACCCCTTCCACCCAACCCCCACACCCATCAACCCCTTCCACCCAACCCCCACACCCATCAACCCCTTCCACCCAACCCCCACACCCATCAACCCCTTCCACCCAACCCCCACACCCATCAACCCCTTCCACCCACTCCCCTCCCCCCTCAACCCCTTCCACCCAACCCCCACACCCCTCAACCCCTTCCACCCAACTCCCACACCCATCAACCCCTTCCACCCAACCCCCACACCCATCAACCCCTTCCACCCAACCCCCACACCCATCAACCCCTTCCACCCAACCCCAACCCCCTCAACACCTTCCACCCAACCCTCACCCCAGCAGCAACCCAGGCCCCTCCATACATAGATACATAGATATCTATGTATGTATATATAGCCCCTAGATGCATACATCATATACATACATATTTTAGATACATGCATACATATTATACATACATAATATACATACATATTATAGATACATGCATACATATTATACATACATATTATACATACCTAATATACATACATGCATACATATTATACATACATATATACATATTATACATACAACACATACATACATATTATACATACATAGTATACATACATACATACCTACATATTATATATACATACATACATACATATTATACACACATTATACATTCATGCATATTATACATACTGTATGGACATACAAATGATACACACATACATACATACATACATACATACCTATTATACATACATTGTACATACATTGTCACAATAGCTACTCACCCTGCCTCCACCAGAGGGCAGCATCAGCCTGTGGTAATTCTCACCCTTCACCTGCAGCGCATCTCAATCAACCTATTTAATAATTCTATTTAAGCCCACCTCCACACACTCACTCTTCACCAGATTGTTCCTGATTGTGCAGACTCTCCAGCGTTTACTTCCCAGACCGATTCCTGTTACCGACCCTGCCTGCCCCGGACCTGCCTGCCTCGCCTGTTCCCCGATCGTCTGCCTGTCCCCGACTACCTCTCTGTCTGTCCCTGTCTGGTTCGTCTGCACTACCCGGCTCCTGATCTGCTGCCTGTCCCCGACTACCTCTCTGTCTGTCCCCGACTACCTCTCTGTCTGTCCCCGTCTGGTTCGTCTGCCCTACCCTGCTCCTGATCGTCTGCCTGTCCCCGACTACCTCTCTGTCTGTCCCCGTCTGGTTCGTCTGCCCTACCCGGCTCCTGATCTGCTGCCTGTCCCCGACTACCTCTCTGTCTGTCCCCGTCTGGTTCGTCTGTCCTACCCGGCTCCTGATCGTCTGCCTGTCCCCGACTACCTCTCTGTCTGTCCCTGTCTGGTTCGTCTGCCCTACCCGGCTCCTGATCGTCTGCCTGTCCCCGACTACCTCTCTGTCTGTCCCCGTCTGGTTCGACTGAGTGATCATTGACATTAAATATTACAAACTGTCCTTGGTGTCCCGTGTGCTGCATTTGTGTCCTAACTCAATCCGTGACAAACATGCATACATACATATTATACATACATACATACATGCATACATACATACATACATACATACATACATACATACATACATACATACATACATACATACATACATACATACATACATATTAAACATACATACATATTAAAAACAATCCTTTATTCAGAATGGGGAAACTACTTAAAACCTCTGTTGAATTAAAGCTATGGTGTGTATCTCTGGATGACTAAATGACCCATGTGTGTCAGACTGACTTCATGTCACTTCATAAAATACTACTTCAGGGGGATGTCCAGGTTTCTGCTCTTAAAAACATCTAAAAGTCTCAAAAGACATTCAGTATCTCTCAGGGAGATGTAGGAACTCTAGGAGGCAGAGTGGTGGGAACATATTTATCATGGTTGTCTATGAGTCAAAGGCCAAACTGACCTCACTAAAAGATGTTGTACATTAAACATATTCTGTTAGCAGTAAACTGTAGTGATTCAAATGATGTCCTCTTTCAGCAGATGTGCAGCTGTGTCTCTTGAGGGACTAAATGCAAGTGGAAATGTAGGGCTGATGTTCTCATAAGAGTCTCTGGAGATTCCAGTCATAGCAGTATGTGTGCATGTCCACAAGCCAAGTCAGCGCTTCCCTCTTGTGTCAAACCAGAGTCATTACCATAACGAGTGATTCCATGAACTAAACTCTGCTCAAGTTTACATTTACATTTACATTTAGGACATTTGGCAGACGCTTTTATCCAAATCGACTTACAAGGAGTACATTTGTTGATGTAGACAATAGCATAACGCTGAGGTACACGAACATAAAAATAGAGCATTTCACAAGCATACATATTAACAAGATGAATAACACAGTTTCGTACTGCCAGGTCACCTGCTTAAGTAGCTGTGATAAGAGCGTGTTATCAACATTAAGGATATACACTTGCTAGAATATACAACATGCTAAGAGCTATTAATGTCAGGACTTAAGCAAGTTAGGGGTTCACAAAGGAGAAGGAGGGTTCATGGTCCATCTGTAGTAATATGTGGTAGTAAATAAATATGTGGTAGTTGAGGTAGTATCTGTATTTAATATATGGTGGTTTAGGTAGTTATATATAATATGTGGTAGTAGAGGTATATAATATGTGGTAGTTGAGGTAATATCTGTATGTAATATATGGTGGTTTAGGTAGTTTAATATAATATGTGGTAGTTGAGGTAGTAGTTGTAGTATATAATATGTGTTAGTTGAGTTAGTAGTAGTATATAACATGTGGTAGTTGAGGTAGTAGTAGCATATAGTATGTGGTAGTTGAGTTAGTCATAGTATATAATATGTGGTAGTTGAGTTAGTAGTAGTATATGATATGTGTTAGTTGAGGTAGTAGTAGTATATACTATGTGGTAGTTGAGTTAGTAGTAGTATATAACATGTGGTAGTTGAGGTAGTAGTATATAACATGTGGTAGTTGAGGTAGTAGTAGTATATAATATGTGGTAGTTGAGTTAGTAGTAGTATATAACATGTGGTAGTTGAGGTAGTAGTAGTATATAACATGTGGTAGTTGAGGTAGTAGTAGTATATAACATGTGGTAGTTGAGTTAGTAGTAGTATATAACAGGTGGTAGTTGAGGTAGTAGTAGTATATAACATGTGGTAGTTGAGTTAGTTGTAGTATATAACATGTGGTAGTTGAGGTAGTAGTAGTATATAACATGTGGTAGTTGAGTTAGTAGTAGTATATAATATGTGGTAGTTGAGGTAGTAGTAGTATATAACATGTGGTAGTTGAGGTAGTAGTAGTATATAACATGTGGTAGTTGAGTTAGTAGTAGTATATAACATGTGGTAGTTGAGGTAGTAGTAGTATATAACATGTGGTAGTTGAGTTAGTTGTAGTATATAACATGTGGTAGTTGAGGTAGTAGTAGTATATAATATGTGGTAGTTGAGGTAGTAGTAGTATATAAGATGTGGTAGTTGAGTTAGTAGTAGTATATAACATGTGGTAGTTGAGGTAGTAGTAGTATATAACATGTGGTAGTTGAGTTAGTAGTAGTATATACCATGTGGTAGTTGAGGTAGTAGTAGTATATAACATGTGGTAGTTGAGGTAGTAGTAGTATATAACATGTGGTAGTAGTAGTATATAACATGTGGTAGTTGAGGTAGTAGTAGTATATAACATGTGGTAGTTGAGGTAGTAGTAGTATATAACATGTGGTAGTTGAGGTAGTAGTAGTATATACCATGTGGTAGTTGAGGTAGTAGTAGTATATAACATGTGGTAGTTGAGGTAGTAGTAGTATATAACATGTGGTAGTAGTAGTATATAACATGTGGTAGTTGAGGTAGTAGTAGTATATAACATGTGGTAGTTGAGGTAGTAGTAGTATATAGCATGTGGTAGTTGAGGTAGTAGTAGTATATAACATGTGGTAGTTGAAGTAGTAGTAGTATATAACATGTGGTAGTTGAGTTAGTAGTAGTATATAACATGTGGTAGTTGAAGTAGTAGTAGTATATAGCATGTGGTAGTTGAGTTAGTAGTAGTATATAACATGTGGTAGTTGAGGTAGTAGTAGTATATAACATGTGGTAGTTGAAGTAGTAGTAGTATATAACATGTGGCAGTTGAAGTAGTAGTAGTATATAACATGTGGTAGTTGAGTTAGTAGTAGTATATAACATGTGGTAGTTGAAGTAGTAGTAGTATATAGCATGTGGTAGTTGAGTTAGTAGTAGTATATAACATGTGGTAGTTGAGGTAGTAGTAGTATATAACATGTGGTAGTTGAGGTAGTAGTAGTATATAACATGTGGTAGTTGAAGTAGTAGTAGTATATAACATGTGGTAGTTGAGTTAGTAGTAGTATATAACATGTGGTAGTTGAGGTAGTAGTAGTATATAGCATGTGGTAGTTGAGGTAGTAGTAGTATATAACATGTGGTAGTTGAAGTAGTAGTAGTATATAACATGTGGTAGTTGAGTTAGTAGTAGTATATAACATGTGGTAGTTGAGGTAGTAGTAGTATATAACATGTGGTAGTTGAGGTAGTAGTAGTATATAACATGTGGTAGTTGAGGTAGTATCTGTATATTTCATAGTGTAGAGCAGTATAAAGCTGGTTCTTGGTTGAGGCCCCTGGTTAGAGCAGCTCTGTGCTCAGTGCTCTGTGTCAGAGTCTCTTCCCCCTCAGCAGCTGCAGCAGGTTCCTGCTGTAACGACTCAGTGACTACACAGTCTGACTGAGGGAGGTTTATGTACGGCTCTCAATCACTGTGTGAACACACTAACACTGTTAAGGTAGTGGTAACTCTGACAGTGATAAACTGCTGCGTCTTCAGGCTGGGCTCCGGCGATGGTCAGTGAGAAGTCAGTGCTGCCTCCACTGCCACTAAACCGAGCTGGTGTTGGTGATACTAGTTGGCTTTTCAATTTCATGATGAGCTTGGGGGCTTCACCGGGTTTCTGTTGGTACCAGTTCATGCGATCACCATAACTACGATCGGTATAAACCGCTGGGTTGGTTTTACAGGTCAGAGTGACTCTGGATCCTGCAGTAAAAGTCACTACTGGTGGCTGGGTCACAGTCACCTGACTGCTGGTTCCTATAGAAAACAAACAAACATAACATGGAGTCATCCAACAGAAAACACAAGCAAACACAGACGGGTGGTCCACATGTGGATGGAGAGGAATGAACCCACCTGTTAAGGATCCACAGACCACTGTCCAGAAAAGGATGGTGAGGTGGTTCATGGTTGCCACGGTTTCTGGGGTGTTGAGTGACAGCTCAGAGTCCTGCAGTGTTGAACTGAGAGGACTTTTAAACCCTCTCAGAAGCCCAGTTTCAGCTCAGCATGCAAAGCTTCCTCTGTATGGAAATGACCTGTTTCCACTCATCACACTGGGGGTGAGAGTGAACCACCTGTTTCCACTCATCACACTGGGGGTGAGAGTGAACCACCTGTTTCCACTCTTCACACTGGGGGTGAGAGTGAACCACCTGTTTCCACTCATCACACTGGGGGTGAGAGTGAACCACCTGTTTCCACTCATCACACTGGGGGTGAGAGTGAACCACCTGTTTCTACTCATCACACTGGGGGTGAGAGTGAACCACCTGTTTCCACTCATCACACTGGGGGTTAGAGTGAACCACCTGTTTCCACTCATCACACTGGGGGTGAGAGTGAACCACCTGTTTCCACTCATCTCACTGGGGGTTAGGGTGAATGCATACATTCTGGGAGGACCTCTGTATCTCTTCTACATTCACACTTTATGGAATACGATGTGGATTTAGCTGCAAACAATCAGAATTCATCATACGTGACTTTTTTCCAATTCATGTTCTCTTGGTTTGTTTGACATTCTTAAATGTTCTACTTCTTTAAAAAAATACAAATTTGCTAGTTTCTTAAAAAAATTAAATAATGTATACTAGTAGTACTTTGTAATTCATGCATCTGTATTTCACTTTTATCTTTATTAAGTTAGGTGAGCGTACTTGTGTTGAGATAATCAAATGTCCTTCAAATATTTTTTATATTCCAAAATACACGTAGAATAAATACAATCCATACTTTGAAACACTTGATAAAAGTAACTAACCAGGGCTTGAGTTGATCAAATGTGAATTCCTTCATAGTTTCCTGTGATAAGTTAGTGTCTATGTGTCAGTGAGATGTGTCTTCAATAGGAGGGAGGTTTTTGTACAGACTCTTATTGAGGATGTATCACTGTGGTACACTTTTGGTGGAGGCACCAAACTCACCGTTGACTGTAAGTACAAGGACACTTTTCTTTATCTGATATAACTCCCTAAACATTAAGTTTATATCGATATAGGTCTGAATAACTAATTATTTTAATTTATATTCTATACTTTTAAACTTCTAAATGTTTAGTTGTTAAGGGCAGTAGACACATATTGTTGAGTTCAGTCACTTAATGTTATTATTTACATTGTTTTTGTAATGATTTAATTATGATGAACATTCATCATTTATTAAGCATATCATTGATTTACTTTGTACTTCATGAAATGGGCTAACAAGTATCCTTCAAGTTCAGTTTAGACTTCTTAAAAGTCGTAATTGAATGAATACAATATTTAATTTGCAAATGTATTTCTGTGCTCAAAAGTTCCCATTAAATTGTTAGTAAATTATTCTGTTCTGTTAAATATAAGAAAAGGGAAGTGAGAAACGAATCTGAAGAAGTTCTGCCACCTGACAGCTGTAGAAACATTAAAATGTGTCTCATGTATTCATTTATATTAATGTGGAAATTTATATAAATTAAATTGGTGACAGAATAGCTCTGTCTTTTGGGACTTGGGAACCGGAAGGTCCCCGGTTCAAGTCCCCGAAACACCTGGTCACTGTCGAGGTGCCCTTGAGCAAGACCACAGCTTCTAATACTAGGATGGGTTAAATGAACACATTTCACTGTGTGTGTACATGTATGAGACCAATAAAGAGGATTTAAGATTTAGAAATAAATACATGACACATTGAAATGTTTCTAACATTTAAATGTGTCATGGTTTCATTTATATTAATTTCCACATTTCAACCAACAATTCCAACCGTTGATGAATCTTCCAGTCCTCTGTGCTCCCTATGAGCGGCCATGTTAAGGGAGCCAGTTGTCCACTTGTCTCCTCTCTCTCTCTCTCTTCCAGTGGGAGTGGTTCAGCCCACGCTGAGCCTCCTTCCTCCCTCCAGAGTGGAGCTGGAGCAGGGCAGGGCTACACTGCTGTGTTTGGCCACTGGGGGCTTCCCCTCAGATTGGAAGCTTGGCTGGAAGGTGGGGGCAGCAGCATGTCTGCCGGGGTGTCGGATAGCCCGGGGGTCCTGGGGAAAGATGGCACCTACAGCCGGAGCAGCGCCCTGACCCTCCCTGCGGACCAGTGGAGGAAGGCGGGCTCAGTGAGCTGTGAGGCCAGTAGGAGCGGCCAGACGCCTGTCACTCAAACCCTGAATCCTGACCAGTGTTCAGAGTAGAGAGGCTCCAGCATGGAAGTAGTGTAGAATACAAATCTCCTCTGACACGTCTGCTTTCTATCTCTCTGTCTAAGGTAGCTGCAGATTCTGATGACCTCCATCAATATAACATGTCTTTGAGCCATTAGCATTACGCTCCATGGTCTGTTACCCCTTTGCTTGAGTTTGTCACATGTTGAACATTTAATAAAGATGTTAAAAAAACAATGATTTATTGTCACCATCATTTCTGATGGTATATCTTCTGTCCATGCCCTAACAAGTATAACACCTCTTATTTGACCAGCCGTTTGAATGAAGGGTAAAGCTGTGGTTTGTCTCATCTCTGAATGACCAAAGTGTTGCTTGTGTGGCTCTTCTTGGAAGGTGTGTTCACTGGATCCAGTGGACCAGTGTCAGTCATAGAGACACTGCTGCTGAAATGACCCATGTGTTTCAGACTGACTTCATGTCACTTCATCAAACAGTAGTTCAGGGTGTCCAGGTTTCTGCACATGTAACAGACGCCAGCAGGTGGCGCTGTGCAGTGGTAAACCTCACTCCCCGACACCTAAATAGACGTTCTAGAGATGAAGCTAGGGCCTGTGGGTTTGAGCTCTCACGTTAGAACGTGGCCTCTCGTGCCGGAGGTGGTCAGTTCCAGTAATAGTAACAGTAACAGTCAGTGCTCAGTGCTGGACACTGACTGTTACACACATACCAACTTAGAAACGTGTAGAAGTACGTCTGGAGAGACATTCAGTATCTCTCACGGAGACAGAGGATCCCTAGCATGCTGAGTGGTGGAAACAGTTCCATATTAATCATGGTTGAGTTTATTAGTCAAAGACCAAACCGACATCATCTCTTAAAGATGTGGTTCATTAACCGTATTCTGTGAGCAGTGAACCGTAGCTATTCAAATGATCTCCAGTTTTAGCTGACGCCCACCTGGGTCTCTAGAGGGACAGGAAGTCAGTGGAGGTTTTCAGAAGAGTCTCTGGAGATTCCAGTGAAAGTAGTGTGTGTGTGTGTGTGTGTGTGTGTGTGTGTGTGTGTGTGTGTGTGTGTGTGTGTGTGGTGTGTGTGTGTGTGTGTGTGTGTGTGTGTGTGTGTGTGTGTGTGTTTCTACATACCGGCTCAGTGGTGCCCTCTTGTGTCAAACCACAGCCATTACTACAAAGAGTGAATCCAAAACTGTGAGTCAATGATGTAGTAGTTGTATGTAATATGTGGTAGTTGATGTAGTAGTTGTATGTAATATGTTGTTAAAGCAGTAGTTGTACTTACGTATGTTATATGTGATGGTTGAGGTAGTTGTTGTATGTTATATGTGGTAGTTGAGGTAGTTGTTGTATGTTATATGTGATGGTTGAGGTAGTTGTTGTATGTTATATGTGATGGTTGAGGTAGTTGTTGTATGTTATATGTGATGGTTGAGGTAGTTGTTGTATGTTATATGTGATGGTTGAGGTAGTTGTTGTATGTTATATGTGATGGTTGAGGTAGTTGTTGTATGTTATATGTGATGGTTGAGGTAGTTGTTGTATGTTATATGTGATGGTTGAGGTAGTTGTTGTATGTTATATGTGATGGTTGAGGTAGTTGTTGTATGTTATATGTGATGGTTGAGGTAGTTGTTGTATGTTATATGTGATGGTTGAGGTAGTTGTTGTATGTTATATGTGATGGTTGAGGTAGTTGTTGTATGTTATATGTGATGGTTGAGGTAGTTGTTGTATGTTATATGTGATGGTTGAGGTAGTTGTTGTATGTTATATGTGATGGTTGAGGTAGTTGTTGTATGTTATATGTGATGGTTGAGGTAGTTGTTGTATGTTATATGTGATGGTTGAGGTAGTTGTTGTATGTTATATGTGATGGTTGAGGTAGTTGTTGTATGTTATATGTGATGGTTGAGGTAGTTGTTGTATGTTATATGTGATGGTTGAGGTAGTTGTTGTATGTTATATGTGATGGTTGAGGTAGTTGTTGTATGTTATATGTGATGGTTGAGGTAGTTGTTGTATGTTATATGTGATGGTTGAGGTAGTTGTTGTATGTTATATGTGATGGTTGAGGTAGTTGTTGTATGTTATATGTGATGGTTGAGGTAGTTGTTGTATGTTATATGTGATGGTTGAGGTAGTTGTTGTATGTTATATGTGATGGTTGAGGTAGTTGTTGTATGTTATATGTGATGGTTGAGGTAGTTGTTGTATGTTATATGTGATGGTTGAGGTAGTTGTTGTATGTTATATGTGATGGTTGAGGTAGTTGTTGTATGTTATATGTGATGGTTGAGGTAGTTGTTGTATGTTATATGTGATGGTTGAGGTAGTTGTTGTATGTTATATGTGATGGTTGAGGTAGTTGTTGTATGTTATATGTGATGGTTGAGGTAGTTGTTGTATGTTATATGTGATGGTTGAGGTAGTTGTTGTATGTTATATGTGATGGTTGAGGTAGTTGTTGTATGTTATATGTGATGGTTGAGGTAGTTGTTGTATGTTATATGTGATGGTTGAGGTAGTTGTTGTATGTTATATGTGATGGTTGAGGTAGTTGTTGTATGTTATATGTGATGGTTGAGGTAGTTGTTGTATGTTATATGTGATGGTTGAGGTAGTTGTTGTATGTTATATGTGATGGTTGAGGTAGTTGTTGTATGTTATATGTGATGGTTGAGGTAGTTGTTGTATGTTATATGTGATGGTTGAGGTAGTTGTTGTATGTTATATGTGATGGTTGAGGTTATATATGATTTGTGGTAGTTAAGGTAGTAGCTGTTTATAGTATGTGGTAGTGGAGGAAGAAATATATCAAATGTTGTTGTTTTATATAATGTGGTAGTTGAGGTAGTTGTATCGTTTTATATAGTATGTGGTAGTTGAGGTAGTATCTGTATGTTATATGTGGTAGTTGTGTTAGTAGTTGTATATAAGATGTGGTAGCTGAGGTAGTAGTAGTATATCTATGTGGTAGTTGAGGTAGTAGTAGTATATCTATGTGGTAGTTGAGGTAGTAGTAGTATATCTATGTGGTAGTTGAGGTAGTAGTAGTATATCTATGTGGTAGTTGAGGTAGTAGTAGTATTAAATATGTGCTGGTTGAGTTAGAAGTTGTATATAATATGTTAACCTTTTTATAATATGTTGACTATTGATCCTGACCTCTCTCCCCTCCCTCTGACCTTTCTCCCTTCTCTCCCTTCTCTCTCTTCTCTCTCTTCTCTCCCTTCTCTCCCTTCTCTCTCTTCTCTCTCTTCTCTCTCTTCTCTCCCTTCTCTCTCTTCTCTCTCTTCTCTCCCTTCTCTCCCTTCTCTCCCTTCTCTCTCTTCTCTCCCTTCTCTCTCTTCTCTCCCCCTCTGTACCTTCTCTCCCACCTTTCCTCCCTGTCCCAAATATACCTGGTCTATATACCCCCCCCCCCACACACACACACACACACACACACACACACACACACACACACACACACACACACACACACACACACACACACACACACACACACACACACACACACACACACATCCAGCACCAGTCACTGTGTCTATTCATCTCCACTGCTATTGTAAATATGATTTAAACAACATTCTGCACTAAAGGATACTTGCACTAAATGTCTAATTCATGTCCTGTTGATTGTGTTTTGGTGATTATATTATTACTAACTTTTTGTTCCCCTTTTTTGTCTGGGCCCTTTGTTTAGTGTTGTTGTTGATGTATATTGCTCACTGTTGGACTGTAGAAACTGAATCAGATCTCTATATGTAGAACACATGTGGACATTGGACAATAACATTGACTTTGACTTTGATTTAGACTTTGTTGTGGTTGAGGTAGTAGTTGTATATAACATGTGGTAGTGAAGGTAGTAGTAGTATATACCATGTGGTAGTTGAGGTAGTAGTTGTATATAACATGTGGTAGTGAAGGTAGTAGTTGTATATAACATGTGGTAGTTGAGGTAGTAGTAGTATATAACATGTGGTAGTTGAGGTAGTAGTAGTATATAACATGTGGTAGTGAAGGTAGTAGTTGTATATAACATGTGGTAGTGAGGTAGTAGTTGTATATAACATGTGGTAGTGAAGGTAGTAGTTGTATATAACATGTGGTAGTGAAGGTAGTAGTTGTATATAACATGTGGTAGTGAAGGTAGTAGTTGTATATAACATGTGGTAGTGAAGGTAGTAGTTGTATATAATATGTGGTAGTGAAGGTAGTAGTTGTATGTTATATGTGGTAGTTGCGGTTGTTACATATACAATTTTGTAGTTTTATATAATATGTGGTCATGCACAATGGTCATGCAGCTGTATGCACAATGTGGTAGTTGAGGTAGTAGGTGTATGTTATATGTGGTAGTTGTGTTAGTAGTTGTATATATCATTTTGTAGTTGAGGTAGTAGTTGTATGTAATATGTGGTAGTTTAAGTTGTGTACACAATATGTCGTAGTTGAGGTAGTAGTTGTATGTAATATGTGACAGTTGAGGTAGTAGTTGTATATAAAGTGTGGTAGTTGAGGTAGTAGTTGTACTTGTATCGAGCCGTCTAATTGTCAATGGTAACGTAATAAGTTGTATATAAATATTGAATATAAATATATAAATATATAAGTATAGAAATATAGTTGTAAATAAAGTTATCTTGAATCTTGAATCTTGAATAATATGATGTAGTTGAGGTAGTAGTTGTATATAATATGTTGTAGATGAGGCAGTAGTTGTATGTAATATGTGGTAGTTGAGGTTGTAGTTGTATGTAATATGTGGTAGTTGAGGTAGTAGCTGTATATAATATGTGGTAGTTGAGGTAGTAGCTGTTTATAATATGTGGTAGTTGAGGTTGTTATAGATAAAAGGTTGTAGTTTTATATACAATGTGGTAGTTGAGGTAGTAGCTGTATATAATATGTGGTAGTTGAGGTTGTTATAGATAAAAGGTTGTAGTTTTATATACTATGTGGTAGTTGAGGTAGTAGTTGTATGTAATATGTGTCATATCTTATCAATCAAGTGTGTATGTTTATTTAGCCGTCTTATAGTCAGACTTTTGATCTGCCTCAGACTCCACTGTCTTTGTGTCTTAGATCAGTTTGGACATGTTTGTTTCCAGTGGATTGCTGGTGACCTGACCCACCTGTATGCACCACCGCTTAATGCCTTTAGTTTGCTCTACTTTTAAACTCTTTACAACTACACATTCTTCACTAAGCAAACCGGCTCTGCCTAAGACCATGCAGTATTGATTTTTGCCACTTTTCTTTACGGTTGTTTTATTTATTATGTTTATTATATAAGACATTAAATGTCATCATTATAATATATTGATCATATACAATTATAGACATCATCATTTAAGTAATCCAAATCCTTGAATGAGCAAACCAGCTCACCACCACTCACTCAAGTCACTTTTCTTTACGTTTTTTATTTTTATACCCATTTATTTATTTATCTTATTCAGTTAGTTATTGTGTAAATATGTTTTTTAAATGTTTTATTTAAATATATTAGAGGACAAATGTCATAATATGTGATTATATAAATGATAACAGCCCATCCCTAGCCAAAAGGTTCTGTGTTTGAATCCCAATGTCCGAAGTCTACCTGTCGGTAAAATGTGGAAACCCTACCTGCTCATTAAATTACATTACATTACATCACATTACATTACATTACATTACATAACATTATATTACATTACATTCCATTACATTACATAACATTATATTACATTACAGGCATATAGCAGACGCTTTGTCCAAAGTGACTTACAATAGTGCATTCATGCAGGACATTCACTTTGAGTGGTTAGTGACTAAATAACACATAGTAATACATACTGTGTGTTATTACCTGTATATATATATACCTATTATTATGCTCATATCCCATTTAATACCTAGACTGTCTTTAAACCAGTACATTAAACTGTAAATGATATTATATTACCAGCCACTTTACTGCAACATGTGCCCTCTGGTTAGATGCTCCATTATTATCACTGTACTGTACTGTGCTGTACAATGACAATACATTTGAATCTAATCTAATCAAATCTAATCTAATCTAATACATTAATACTAACCGTTATGACATTTACAGTCTCAACATGCTATACAGGACCGCATTCAAATGAAACCCTCAGCCCTACACATCAGAATAGATCCATATACCAAGTTAGAAAGTAAGGAAGTGACACATTAAAACAGTTTAGAGAGAGCCTTCAACAGGCCGGTTGATAACAGTCCTGGGACCTGACTAATCTAACGGGCAGAGGATCAAACTCACGGCCTTAACACGCATATCATACATACATAATATACATACTTATTGTACAAACATACATATTTTACATACATACTATACATACATGCATACATATTATACATACATACATATTTTACATACATACTATACATACATGCATACATATTATACATACATGCATACATATTATACATACATAATATACATACATAGTATACATACATGCATACATATAATACATACATTCATATTATACATACATGGATACATATTATACGTAAAAACATATTCTAAATACATACATAGTCATATTATACATACATACATAGTATACATACATACATACATATTATAAATACATACATACATATTATACACACATCATACATACATGCATATTATACATACTGTACGTACATACACACATACACACATACATACATACCAGTGGCGAAGCGTGTCGATCACAACTGGACCTTCTGTAGACCACCACCCCCCCCCCCCTTCGAAAATTCTGTTGTTCTAGTCAGTCGGACGTCACGGAGGAGTCACTTTATGCCTTATCTCATTTAGGAAGATCAGATTGTCGCAGCCAATTTCCAAGTTGACCATAGTTGTCAAAGCAGAGTCCATGTAGTGAAGTAACAGACCACCACAGACCACCACACACGCTATCGGTTAAAGGGACGGTCCAACACGATTCACGAGAAAAGGCTGAACGTAACTTAAAGTTACAAAACAACCAAATGTCTCTGGCATATATCTTGTTATTAGCACTTTCACCTCTCAAATATCAAAACCTAAATACGGAAGTTATGTTACATTAAGTGTTTTCCTCTCATAAAG
Source organism: Muraenolepis orangiensis (assembly GCA_027704905.1). Classification (NCBI taxonomy): domain Eukaryota; kingdom Metazoa; phylum Chordata; class Actinopteri; order Gadiformes; family Muraenolepididae; genus Muraenolepis; species Muraenolepis orangiensis. The sequence continues at coordinate 112,121 of JANIIK010000742.1, forward strand.
CTGCGTTAAGACTTTTCCTTACTGGCTCAATAGAGCGGAAAACACTCAATGTCACATAACGTCCATAATGGGGGGATTTAAGTTGAGATATTTTGACAGGTGAGTGCTAATAACAAGACATATGCCAGAGAAATGTGGTGATTATTGATCGCGGTTTTGTAACTCTTAGTTACGTTATGTCTTTTCACTTTAAGCGATGCAAAGAAAGATCAAGTCAAAACTCTCAATTCAAATGCACAACAATGCTTAACAAACTCAAGACAGCCATTAACTAATCATTGTGTGTGTGTGGAAACAAAATGCAACAACCAGCTCAACGAGACGCAACACTGAGACAAAACCAGCAAAGACAAATGAGTCTCACTCACCAATGATGTTCACTTGAAGACGAAATCCATCCTCCTGTCCTTCTGGATGAATTGTTCGACCACCCGGTCATAAAGCTGATCGCTTTCCACATCCAAAAGGAGTTGCCTTTCAATAGCAATAGACGCTAATGAAGTGAGTCAGGATTGTCCGGATCTGTTCCTCGCATAAGTTTTGATCCGTTTGAGGGCGGAAAATGTCCTTTCCACAGATGCAGTGGTGGTCTCTGAATACCTTGAAGGCCCTGACGCTTCACCACTGATACATACCAGTGGTGAAGCGTCAGGGCCTTCAAGGTATTCAGAGAAGACCCTGGAACTCTCAGATGAAACCAAAAAATCGAATTAATTGTATTAATAAAATGTAATACAATTTAATAAAGTTTAATAAAATGAATAAATGAGAATCGTATCTGTGTTGTTGATCTGTTATATTAGTGTTACGTTGATTTGTTTGTCTTTCTCGGTCCATGCACTACGCATTTGAGTGTTTTGTGTTGGAAAAACAATGCAACCAATCAGATATTTTTCTAGGTTGCTGGGAAGAATATCCTTCAACCAAAGTATTCCCAATGACTTTGGCCCTTAGACTGAATGAGAGCGTACGTTTAGATTGACACTTTGATCAACCAATCATATATTGGTATGTAGCCACACCAATATATAGGGCGTATTCTTTCAGATTTCCCCACAGGTCCATAGTGCGCTAGAAGGTATACTGGCTGGAGACGTAGCGTAGTGCTACGTTGTTTTTTTTCCTATGTAGGTTTTTTACCTCGAAATGGCAACAGGTGAAGATGATGTTGTTGCGGAATTGTTGTTAGTACCCTTTTCAAGAGGACCATTCAGTGAAAAGATGGACATTATAAAAAAGTTTTAACGATCCCCATCACCACCGCATCTGTGGAAAGGACATTGTCCGCCCTCAAAGGGATAAAAACATATGGAGGAACAGAACAGACTCACTGCATTAGCTTCCATAGCTGTTGAAAGGCAACTTATTTTGGATCTGAAAAGCAGTGATCAGCTTTATGACCGGGTTATCGATACATTGATAACCCGGTCATAAAGCATTGATCAGCTTTATGACAGGGTAATCGATCCATCCAGAAGGACAGGAGAATGGATTTGGTCTTTTGGTCTCATCTGTCACGGTTACGGTGGTTGGCTGGGGGCGTGGCCAAGCCGCGTGCGCTGGCGGCGCACACACACCTGTCAGCAATTGCCTTGTCTAATTGTTAATCACGTCACCTGTTGGGGGTATATATACCCTGGCGTCCTGTTACTCCGGTGTTAGGTCCTACGTCGTACTTGCTTGCTACTTTGTACGTTGGTACATTCTGGACGGAATCGCCACGCCGATGTCCCGGAGATCCAGATTCATTGCCTATCCCGCGTCACCCGCCTGTCTCGCGTTACTCTCCTGTCCCGGACTACTCTCCGGTCTATACGAGCTCCCCGGTCATTATAATTACCTGTCCAGTACCTGTCGCTACTCCGACCTCCCGGTATCTAGACTTCTCGCTCGTCCCTGACCATCCGCCTGTCTAGTACCTGTCGCTACTCGACCTCCCGGTATCCAGACTCCTCTCCTGTCCCGGACTACTCGCCGGTCTACTACCTGCCGGTACTCCGCGGATCGACCTCCCGGTATCCAGACCCCTTGCCTGTCCCCGTTCACTCTTGTGTTGTGTTTGGTTTAAATAAAGCTTTACGTTATAGCTCCACTGTGTCTTGGTCTGCGTTCTGGGTCCCACCGAATTACCCCTACGTGACATCATCATTGGTGAGTGAGACTAATTAGTCTTTGCTGGTTTTGGCGCAGTGTTACATCTCTTTGAGCTGGTTGTTGCATTTTGTTTTCACACACTTGTTGACTGATTAGTTAATGGCTGTCTTGAGTTTGATAAGCATTGTTGCGCATTTAAATTGAGAGTTTTTCTTTGCATCGCTTAACGTGAAAAGACTTAACGTAACTAAGAGTTACAAAACCGCGATCAATAATCACCAAATTTCTGTCTACAGAAGGTCCACTTGTGATAGACACGGTTCGCCACTGATACATACATATTATACATACATTGTTCATACATTGTCGCAATCGCTATTCTCCCTGCCTCCACCAGAGGGCAGCATCAGCCCGTGGTAATTCTCACCCTTCACCTGCAGCGCATCTCAATCAACTATTCTATTTAAGCCAACCTCCACACACTCACTCTTCGCCAAATTGTTCCTGATTGTTCCTCACTCAATCCATGACATACATACATACATACATACATACATACATACATACATACATACATACATACATACATACATACATACATACATACATACATACGTACATACGTACATACATACATACATACATACATACATACATACATACATACATACATACATACATACATACATACGTACATACATACATACATACATACATACATACATACATACGTACATACGTACATACGTACATACATACATACATACATACATACATACATATTATACATGCATACAATACTACTACCAAAAATACTACTTCAGGGGGATGTCCTGGTTTCTGCTCTTTGAAACATCGACAAGTATGTCTCAAAAAGACATTCAGTATCTCTCAGGGAGATGTAGGAACTCTTGCAGGCTGAGTGGTGGGAACATATTTATCATGGTTGTCTATGTGTCAAAGGCCAAACTGACCTCACTAAAAGATGTTGTATATTAAACATATTCTGTTAGCAGTAAACTATAGTGATTCAAATGATGTCCTCATTCAGCAGATGTGCAGCTGTGTCTCTTGAGGGACTAAATGCTAGTGTAAATGTAGGGCTGATGTTCTCATAAGAGTCTCTGGAGATTCCAGTCATAGCAGTATGTGTACATGTCCACAAGCCAAGTCAACGCTTCCCTCTAGTGTCAAACGAGAGTCATTACCATAACCAGTGATTCCATGAACTAAACTGTGCTCAGGTCCATCTTTAATAATAGCTTACAGCTTCAGGACTAGTCTGCTTGTCATTGGGTCAGCCTGGTAGCAGACAGAGGCTAGTGTTTAGTGTTGTTCCTCTTGGCATGCTTAGCTGCCAGGATGAGGGCTGTGAGGGTGGACCGAGGCTCGGCTCGGAATCCAAGATAGAGTCCAAGATAGAAGCTTTGTGATTATGAGGAGCCAAGTGGTGTTGTTGTGTTGAACTTTCTTGAAGGGGGTAAACAGAGCAAAGTGTATTGTGGAGTGACCAGGCTGACAAGGCCCTCCACATGGGCTGGGGAGAGATGTCAGCTGTAGTTGAGGTAGTAGTTGTATGTTATATGTTGTAGTTGAGGTAGTCGTTGTATGTTATATGTGGTAATTGAGGTTGTAGCTGTACATAATATGTGGTATTTGAGGTAATAATTGTATATGTGGTAGTTGTGGTAGTAGCTGCATATAAAATGTGGTAGTTGAGTTAGAAGTAGTATATAATATGTGGTAGTTGAGTTAGTAGTAGTATATAATATGTGGTAGTTGAGTTAGTAGTAGTATATAATATGTGGTAGTTGAGTTAGTAGTAGCATATAATATGAGTTAGTTGAGTTAGTAGTAGTATATAATATGTGGTAGTTGAGTTAGTAGTAGTATATAACATGTGTTAGTTGAGTTAGTAGTAGTATATAATATGTGGTAGTTGAGTTAGTAGTAGTATATAACATGTGGTAGTTGATGTAGTAGTAGTATTTCATATGTTGTAGTTGAGGTAGTCGTTGTATGTTATATGTGGTAGTTGAGGTAGTAGTAGTATTTCATATGTTGTAGTTGAGGTAGTAGTTGTATATAATATGTGGTAATTGAGGTTGTAGCTGTACATAATAGGTGGTATTTGAGGTAATAGTTGTATATGTGGTAGTTGAGGTCATAGTTCTATATGATATGTGGCAGTTGAATTAGTAGTGTCTGTCCCCACTGTCACCACCTCAAACAGATCACAACATTCCCCAACCAGAAGCCGGTGATGAACAGAGAGGTCCTCCTACTCCTAAAGGCACGTGAGCTTTTAGGTCGGGCGATGCACTGGCCTACTGTTTAGCCAGGGCTAATCTGAAAAGGGCATCAAGCGGGCCAAGCTCAAACACAAGCGAAGGGTCGAAGACCACTTCAACAACTCCGATCCCCGACGCATGTGGCAGGGCATCCAGGCCATCACGGATTATAAACCCTCCAACAACTCCCCCCCAACCACTGACTCATCCCTCCCTGACGAACTTAATCATTTTTTTGCTCGCTATGACCGGAACAACCCCGAACGGCCCACCAGGGCTCCTCTCCCCGTTGACCACCAACCCCTCACCCTATCCCCCACAGACGTGCGTGCGGCACTGAGCAGAACAAATGCGCATAAGGCAGCTGGTCCTGATGGCATCCCCGGTGGCGTGCTCAGGAACTGCGCTGAGCAGCTGACCGAGGTCCTTACTGACATTTTCAACTTGTCACTAGCTCAGGCAGTTGTCCCTGTGTGCTTTAAAACCACCTCCATTGTGCCAGTGCCAAAACACTCTTCTGCAGCGAGCCTCAACGACTTCTGCCCTGTTGCACTCACCCCCATCGTCATGAAGTGCTTGGAGAGGCTGGTCCTGGCTCACCTCAAATCTGGCCTGTCAACCTCACTGGATAAACACCAATTTGCCTACCGTGAGAACAGGAGCACGGAGGACACCATTTCCTCAGCTCTTCACTCCGCTCTCTGCCACCTGGATGAGAGCAACACCCACGTGAGAATGCTGTTCATAGACTTCAGCTCAGCATTTAACACCATCACCCCCTTCAAACTCATCTTCAAACTGGGTGACCTCATGAAAACCAAGAACCTTGACATCAACCCCTCAGTTTGTAACTGGTTATTAGACTTCCTAACCAACTGACCCCAGTCAGTCAGGTTAGACCATCTCACCTCCTCCACCCTCACCCTAAACACCTCACCCTAAACACCTCACCCTAAACACCTCACCCTAAACACCTCACCCTAAACACCTCACCCTACACCGGCCCCCCCTGCTGCCACACCTCTGTTGTGCCCCCCCCCCTGCTGCTGCACCTCTGCTGTGCCCCCCCCCTCTGCTGTGCCCCCCCCCTCTGCTGTCCCCCCCCCCTGCTGCCCCCGCCACTGCTGCCCCCCCCTCTGCTGCCCCCCCCCTCTGCTTTCCTCCCCCTCTGCTGTCCCCCCCCTGCAGCAGCCCCCCCTCTACTCCCCCCCCTGCTTCCCTCCCCCACTGCTGCACCCCCCCCGCTGCTGCCCCCCCTCTGCTTTCCTCCCCCTCTGCTGTCCCCCCCCCGCTGCTGCACCTCTGCCGCCCCCCCCCCACTGCTGCCCCCCCTCTACTCCCCCCCCCTGCTTCCCTCCCCCTCTGCTGCCCCCCCCCCCTCTGCTGCACCCCCCCACTGCTGCCCCCCCCTCTGCTGCACCCCCCCTCTGCTTCCCCCCCCTGCTCCCCCCCCCCCCCTCTGCTGCCCCCCCCCCCTGCCCCCCCCCCTCTACTCAACACCTATAATAATCACCACCAATGTCTTTGACTAACTGTAAAAAAGAAGAAAGAAAAAACAAACTGTAAAAACAAACTGTAACCGTAACAATGGAAGTCAGGTGATCATCCTACACAATACTCATGTAGGGGCCATAGCCATCCCGTGGAATCCCACGGGCAATGCGCTAGTATTTATTACTAAGATACCTGTTTACTGTACCTGCCATATAGATTTAAATCTCAACTGTTGATAGAACTGCTCCTACCCCTGTGTATACATTTATATATACCATACATTTATATATGCTCACTTGTATATTCATTTACATTTATATATTTGTATCCTGCTTTCAATAAGGGCATACCCCTGATCACTACCTGTTAAATACTCACTTAGCTGTATATACATATACCTTATTATATTATTGTGCTGCTCATATCCCATTTAATACCTAGACTGTCTTTAAACCAGTACATTAAACTGTAAATGATATTATATCACCAGCCACTTTACTGCTACATGTGCCCTCTGGTTAGATGCTCCATTATTATCACTGTACTGTACTGTGCTGTGAAATGACATTACATTAGAATCTAATCTAATCTAATCTAGTTGTATATAATATGTGGTAGTTGAGTTAGTAGTAGTATATAATATGTGGTAGTTGAGGTAGTAGTAGTATATAATATGTGGTAGTTGAGGTAGTAGTAGTATATAATATGTGGTAGTTGAGGTAGTAGTAGTATATAATATGTGGTAGTTGAGGTAGTAGTAGTATATAACATGTGGTAGTTGAGTTAGTAGTAGTATATAACATGTGGTAGTTGAGTTAGTAGTAGTATATAACATGTGATAGTTGAGGTAGTAGTAGTATATAACATGTGGTAGTTGAGTTAGTAGTAGTATATAACATGTGGTAGTTGAGGTAGTAGTAGTATATACTATGTGGTAGTTGAGGTAGTAGTAGTATATAATATGTGGTAGTTGAGGTCGTAGTAGTATATAACATGTGGTAGTTGAGGTAGTAGCAGTATATAACATGTGGTAGTTGAGGTAGTAGTAGTATATACTATGTGGTAGTTGAGTTAGTAGTATATAACATGTGGTAGTTGAGGTAGTAGTAGTATATAACATGTGGTAGTTGAGGTAGTATTAGTATATTACATGTGGTAGTTGAGGTAGTAGTAGTATATACTATGTGGTAGTTGAGTTAGTAGTATATAACATGTGGTAGTTGAGGTAGTAGTAGTATATAACATGTGGTAGTTGAGTTAGTAGTAGTATATACTATGTGGTAGTTGAGGTAGTAGTAGTATATACTATGTGGTAGTTGAGGTAGTAGTAGTATATAACATGTGGTAGTTGAGGTAGTAGTAGTATATAACATGTGGTAGTTGAGGTAGTAGTAGTATATAACATGTGGTAGTTGAGGTAGTAGTATTATATAACATGTGGTAGTTGAGGTAGTAGTATTATATAACATGTGGTAGTTGAGGTAGTAGTAGTATATAACATGTGGTAGTTGAGGTAGTAGTTGTATATAATATGTGGTAGTTGAGGTAGTAGTAGTATATAACATGTGGTAGTTGAGGTAGTAGTAGTATATAACATGTGGTAGTTGAGGTAGTAGTAGTATATAACATGTGGTAGTTGAGGTAGTAGTAGTATATAACATGTGGTAGTTGAGGTAGTAGTAGTATATAACATGTGGTAGTTGAGATAGTAGTAGTATATAACATGTGGTAGTTGAGTTAGTAGTAGTATATAACATGTGGTAGTTGAGGTAGTAGTAGTATATAACATGTGGTAGTTGAGGTAGTAGTAGTATATAACATGTGGTAGTTGAGGTAGTATCTGTATATTCCATAGTGTAGAGCAGTATAAAGCTGGTTCTTGGTTGAGGCCCCTGGTTAGAGCAGCTCTGTGCTCAGTGCTCTGTGTCAGAGTCTCTTCCCCCTCAGCAGCTGCAGCAGGTTCCTGCTGTAACGACTCAGTGACTACACAGTCTGACTGAGGGAGGTTTATGTACGGCTCTCAATCACTGTGTGAACACATAAACACTACAGTGACTCTGACAGTGATAAACTGCTGCGTCTTCAGGCTGGGCTCCGGCGATGGTCAGTGAGAAGTCAGTTCTGCCTCCACTGCCACTAAACCGAGCTGGTGTTGGTGATACTAGTTGGTTTGTATATTTCATGATGAGCTTGGGGGCTTCTCCGGGTTTCTGTTGGTACCAGAATATGTGATCACCATTGAAAACCGCTTGGTTGGTTTTACAGGTCAGTGTGACTCTGGATCCTGCAGTAACAGACTCTACTGGTGGCTGGGTCACAGTCACCTGACTGCTGGTTCCTATAGAAAACAAACAAACATAACATGGAGTCATCCAACAGAAAACACAAGCAAACACAGACGGGTGGTCCACATGTGGATGGAGAGGAATGAACCCACCTGTTAAGGATCCACAGACCACTGTCCAGAAAAGGATGGTGAGGTGGTTCATGGTTGCCACGGTTTCTGGGGGGTTGAGTGACAGCTCAGAGTCCTGCAGTGTTGAACTGAGAGGACTTTTAAACCCTCTCAGAAGCCCAGTTTCAGCTCAGCATGCAAAGCTTCCTCTGTATGGAAATGACCTGTTTCCACTCATCACACTGGGGGTGAGAGTGAACCACCTGTTTCCACTCATCACACTGGGGGTGAGAGTGAACCACCTGTTTCCACTCATCACACTGGGGGTGAGAGTGAACCACCTGTTTCCACTCATCACACTGAGGGTGAGAGTGAACCACCTGTTTCCACTCATCTCACTGGGGGTGAGAGTCAACCACCTGTTTCCACTCATCTCACTGGGGGTTAGGGTGAATGCATACATTCTGGGAGGACCTCTGTATCTCTTCTACATTCACACTTTATGGAATACGATGTGGATTTAGCTGCAAACAATCAGAATTCATCATCCGTGACTTTTTTCCGATTCATGTTTTTCTTGGTTTGTTTGACATTCTTAAATGTTCTACTTCTTTAAAAAAATACAAATGTGCTAGTTTCTTTAAAAAACATAATAATGTATAGTAGTATTATCTTTGTAATTAATTTATCTATATTTCACTTTCATCTTAATTAAGTTAGGTGAGTGCACTTGAGATAATGGGATAATCAAATGTCTTTCAAATATTTTTAGAATAATACATGCAGAATAAATACAATCCATACCTTCAAACACTTAGTAAAAGTAACTAACCAGGGCTTGAGTTGATCAAATGTGAATTCCTTCATAGTTTCCTGTGATAAGTTAGTGTCTATGTGTCAGTGAGATGTGTCTTCAATGGGAGGGAGGTTTTTGTACAGACTCTTATTGAGGATGTATCACTGTGGTACACTTTTGGTGGAGGCACCAAACTCACCGTTGACTGTAAGTACAAGGACACTTTTCTTTATCTGACATAACTCCCTAAACATTACCTTTATATCGAAATAGAACTAAAGAATTGATTATTTTAATTTATATTCTAAAATATTATATTATAATCTTTTAAACTTCTAAATGTTTGGTTGTTAAGGGCAGTAGACACATATTATTGATTGGAGTTCAGTCACTTAATGTTATTACTTACATTGTTTTTGTAATGATTTAATTATGATGAACATTCATCATTTATTAAGCATATCATTGATTTACTTTGTATTTCATGAAATGGGCTAACAAGTATCCTTCAAGTTCAGTTTAGACTTCTTAAAAGTCGTAATTGAATGAATAGAACATTTAATTAGCAAATGTATTTTTGTGCTGAAAAGTTCCCATTAAATTATTCTGTAGTGTTTTGGCCGAACGTTGAATTAAATATAAGAAAAGGGAAGTGAGAAACTAATCTGAAGAAGTTCTGCCACCTGACAGCTGTAGAAACATTCAAATGTGTCTCATGTATTCAATTATATTAATGTGGAAATTTATATAAATTAAATTGGTGACAGGATAGCTCTGTCTTTTGGGACTTGGGAACCGGAAGGTCCCAGGTTCAAGTCCCCGAAACACCTGGTCACTGTCGAGGTGCCCTTGAGCAAGACCACAGCTTCTAATACTAGGATGGGTTAAATGAACACATTTCACTGTGTGTGTACATGTATGAGACCAATAAAGAGGATTTAAGATTTAGAAATAAATATATGAATGAAAAATGATAAATGATACCATGACACATTTAAATGTTTGAAACATTTAAATGTGTCATGGTTTCATTTATATTCATTTCCACATTTCAATCAACAATTCCAACAGTTGATGAATCTTCCAGTCCTCTGTGCTCCCTATGAGCGGCCATGTTAAGGGAGCCAGTTGTCCACTTGTCTCCTCTCTCTCTCTCTCTTCCAGTGGGAGTGGTTCAGCCCACGCTGAGCCTCCTTCCTCCCTCCAGAGTGGAGCTGGAGCAGGGCAGGGCTACAGTGCTGTGTTTGGCCACTGGGGGCTTCCCCTCAGACTGGAAGCTTGGCTGGAAGGTGGGTTGCAGCAGCATGTCTGCCGGGGTGTCGGATAGCCCGGGGGTCCTGGGGAAAGATGGCACCTACAGCCGGAGCAGCGCCCTGACCCTCCCTGCGGACCAGTGGAAGAAGGCGGGCTCAGTGAGCTGTGAGGCCAGTAGGAGCGGCCAGACGCCTGTCACTCAAACCCTGAATCCTGACCAGTGTTCAGAGTAGAGAGGCTCCAGCATGGAAGTAGTGTAGAATACAAATCTCCTCTGACACGTCTGCTTTCTATCTCTCTGTCTAAGGTAGCTGCAGCTTTTGATGACCTCCATCAATATCACATGTCTTTGAGCCATTAGCATTACGCTTCATGGTCTGTTACCCCTTTGCTTGAGTTTGTCACATGTTGAACATTTAATAAAGATGTAAAAAAAACAATGATTTATTGTCATCATTTCTGATGGTATATCTTCTGTCCATGCTCTAACAAGTATAACACCTCTTCTATTTCTTCATTAAATATTTGACCAGCCGTTTGAATGAAGGGTAAAGCTGTGGTTTGTCTCATCTCTGAATGACCAAAGTGTTGCTTGTGTGGCTCTTCTTGGAAGGTGTGTTCACTGGATCCAGTGGACCAGTGTCAGTCATAGAGACACTGCTGCTGAAATGACCCATGTGTTTCAGACTGACTTCATGTCACTTCATCAAACAGTAGTTCAGGGTGTCCAGGTTTCTGCACATGTAACAGACGCCAGCAGGTGGCGCTGTGCAGTGGTAAACCTCACTCCCCCACACCTAAATAGACGTTCTAGAGATGAAGCTAGGGCCTGTGGGTTTGAGCTCTCACGTTAGAACGTGGCCTCTCGTGCCGGAGGTGGTCAGTTCCAGTAATAGTAACAGTAACAGTCAGTGGTCAGTGCTGGACACTGACTGTTACACACATACCAACTTAGAAACGTGTAGAAGTACGTCTGGAGAGACATTCAGTATCTCTCACGGAGACAGAGGATCCCTAGCATGCTGAGTGGTGGAAACAGTTCCATATTAATCATGGTTGAGTTTATTAGTCAAAGACCAAACCGACATCATCTCTTAAAGATGTGGTTCACTAACCGTATTCTGTGAGCAGTGAACCGTAGCTATTCAAATGATCTCCAGTTTTAGCTGACGCCCACCTGGGTCTCTAGAGGGACAGAAAGTCAGTGGAGGTTTTCAGAAGAGTCTCTGGAGATTTCAGGGAAAGTAGTGTGTGTGTGTGTGTGCGCGCGTGTGTGTGTGTGTGTGTGTGTGTGTGTGTGTGTGTGTGTGTGTGTGTGTGTGTGTGTGTGTGTGTGTGTGTATGTGTTTCTACATTCCGGCTCAGTGGTGCCCTCTTGTGTCAAACCATTGTTTTATTACAAGCCATTGCTACAAAGACTGAATCCAAAACTGTTAGTCAATGATGTAGTAGTTGTATATAATATGTTGTAGTTGAGGCAGTAGTTGTATGTAATATGTGGTAGTTGAGGTAGTAGTTGTATGTAATATGTGGTAGTTGAGGTAGTAGTTGTATATAATATGTGACAGTTGAGGTAGTAGTTCTATGTAATATGTGGTAGTTGAGGTAGTAGTTGTATATAATATGTTGTAGTTGAGGTAGTAGTAGTATATAATATGTGGTAGTTGAGGTAGTTGTATAGTTTTATATAATATGTTGTAGTTGATGTAGTATCTGTGTAACGGTCTGAAAGACATGTATGTTTAAATATTAATTTCTGTGTTTGCTTATCTGTTCACATTATTGTATTTTATAAAGTTAGAAAATGATTGTTCAATAATATAACGTTAATAATCTCTAGGGAACTGAAAGTTGATATATGTTCATTTAATACAAATGAAGTCACATGACCCCAGTTGGGTCAAAGGTGTTGCATTGTGGGTCAGAAGCAACATGGTGGCGGAGGAGAGTGCGCGTTTAATGTCCGCCGTCAAATAGACTACATAAGGTTAAGAGGCGCACACGGTAAATGTGGTTAATTTGTTATTAATCTGTTAATATTGAAGACTGATTTTGCCTCGTGTAAACTTTGAATGAATATGTTGTTTACTTTTGTAGTTTACACGGTGTCTTCGGAGAGAGAGAGAGAGGAGGAGAGAAATAAACCTTGGAAGACATCAGTATGTTTGGTGGCCTAACTCATTGGACCGGTGTAGCTACAGTCTGTATGTTATATGTGGTAGTTGTGTTAGATGTGTGTAAGATGTGGTAGTTGAGGTAGTAGTTTTATATATGTGTGGTAGTTGAGGTAGTAGTTTTATATATGTGTGGTAGTTGTATATAATATGTTGACTCTTTATCCTGACTTCTCTCCCCTCCCTCTGACCTTTCTCCCTTTCTCCCTTCTCTCCCTTCTCTCCCTTCTCTCCCTTCTCTCCTTCTCTCTCTTCTCTCTCTTCTCTTCCTTCTCTCCTTCTCTCTCTTCTCTCTCTTCTCTCCCTTCTCTCTCTTCTCTCTCTTCTCTCTCTTCTCTCCCTTCTCTCTCTTCTCTCTCTTCTCTCTCTTCTCTCCCTTCTCTCCCTTCTCTCTCTTCTCTCCATTCTCTCCCTTCTCTCCCTTCTCTCCCTTCTCTCCCTTCTCTCTCATCTCTCCTTCTCTCCCTTCTCTCCCTTCTCTCCCTTCTCTCCCTTCTCTCCCCCCTCTGTACCCTCCCTCCCACCTTTCCTCCCTGTCCCAAATAGACCTGGTCTTTAACCCCCCCCCCCCACACACACACACACACATCCAGCACCAGTCACTTTATCTATTCATCTCTGCTGCTGTTGTAAATATAATTTAATCAACATTCTGCATTAAAGGATACTTGCACTAAATGTCAACTTCATGTTCTGCTGATTGTGTTTTGGTGAATATATTATTACTAACTTTGTGTACCCCCTTTTTTGCCCTTTGTTTAGTCTTGTTGTTTATGTATATTGCTCACTGTTGGACTGTGAGAAACTGAATCAGATTTCTATATGTATAACACATGTGGACATTGGACAATAACATTGACTTTGACTTAGACTTTGACTTTGTTGTGGTTGAGGTAGTCCATCCATCCATCTTCTCCCGCTTATCCAAAATCGGGTCGCGGAGGTAGCAGTTCCAGCAGGGGACTCCAAACGTCCCTCTCCCTGGCAACATCGACTAGCTCTGACTGGGGGATCCCGAGGCGTTCCCAGGCCAGTGTGGAGATGTAATCACCCCACCTGTACCTCGGTCTGCCCCGTGGTCTCTTCCCAGTTGGATGTGCCTGGAAAACCTCCCTCGGGAGGCGACCAGGAAGCATCCTTACTAGATGCCCGAACCACCTCAACTGGCTCCTTTCTACGCGAAGGAGCACCGAGTCTCTCACGAGTGACTGAGCTTCTCACCCTATCCCTCAGGGAGATACCAGCCACCCTCCTGAGGAAACTCATTTCTGCCGCTTGTATTCGCGATCTCGTCCTTTCGGTCATTACCCATTGCTCATGGCCATAGGTGAGGGTAGGAACGAAGACTGATCGGTAGATCGAGAGCTTTGCCTTCTGGCTCAGCTCTCTTTTGGTTACAACGGTGCGCCAAAGTGCACCCAATACCGCTCCCGCTGCACCTATTCTCCTGTCAATCTCACGCTCCATCCTCCCCTCACTCGAGAACAAGACCCCGAGATACTTGAACTCCTTCACTTGGGATAAGGACTCCCTCCCTACTTGGAGTAGACAATCCACCGGTTTCCTGCTAAGAACCATGGCCTCAGATTTGGAGGTGCTGATCCTCATCCCAGCCGCTTCACATTCTGCTGCTGAGTGCTGAAGGTCACATACTGATGACGCAAACAGGACCACATCATCTGCAAACAGCAGCGATTCAATCCTGAGCCCACCATACTGAAACCCCTCCCCTCCATGACTACGCCTTGAAATCCTGTCCAATCACAAACAGGATGGGTGACAAAGCGCAGCCCTGGCGGAGGCCAACACCCACTGAGAACAGGCCTGACTTTGTACCGAGAATCCGGACACAGCTCTTGCTTTGGGAGTAGAGAGATTGGATGGCCCTCAACAGTGACCCCCGCACCCCATACTCCCGCAGCACCCCCCACAGTATTTCCCGAGGGACCCGATCATATGCCTTCTCCAAATCTACAAAACACATGTAGACCGGATGAGCATACTCCCAAGCCCCCTCCAGGATCCTTGCAAGAGTGAAAAGCTGGTCCGTTGTTCCACGACCAGGGCGGAATCCGCATTGTTCCTCTTCAATCTGAGGTTCGACTATCGGCCGAACCCTCCTTTCCAGCACCTTGGAGTAGACTTTCCCAGGGAGGCTGAGTAATGTGATACCCCTGTAATTGGCACACACCCTCTGGTCACCCTTTTTGAACAGGGGTACCACCACCCCCGTTTGCCTTGGTTGAGGTAGTAGTTGTATATAAAAGGTGGTAGTGAAGGTAGTAGTTGTATATAAAAGGTGGTAGTGAAGGTAGTAGTTGTATATAACATGTGGTAGTTGAGGTAGTAGTAGTATATACCATGTGGTAGTTGAGGTAGTAGTAGTATATAACATGTGGTAGTGAAGGTAGTAGTTGTATATAACATGTGGTAGTGAAGGTAGTAGTTGTATATAACATGTGGTAGTGAAGGTAGTAGTTGTATATAACATGTGGTAGTGAAGGTAGTAGTTGTATATAACATGTGGTAGTGAAGGTAGTAGTTGTATATAATATGTGGTAGTTGAGGTAGTAGTAGTATATAACATGTGGTAGTGAAGGTAGTAGTTGTATATAACATGTGGTAGTGAAGGTAGTAGTTGTATATAACATGTGGTAGTGAAGGTAGTAGTTGTATATAACATGTGGTAGTGAAGGTAGTGGTTGTATATAACATGTGGTAGTGAAGGTAGTAGTTGTATATAACATGTGGTAGTTGAGGTAGTAGTTGTATATAACATGTGGTAGTGAAGGTAGTAGTTGTATATAACATGTGGTAGTGAAGGTAGTAGTTGTATATAACATGTGGTAGTGAAGGTAGTAGTTGTATATAACATGTGGTAGTGAAGGTAGTAGTTGTATATAACATGTGGTAGTGAAGGTAGTAGTTGTATATAACATGTGGTAGTGAAGGTAGTAGTTGTATATAACATGTGGTAGTGAAGGTAGTAGTTGTATGTTATATGTGGTGATTGAGGTAGTTATTTATCATATGTTGTCGTTTTTTTTAACACATTTGGTAGTTTAGGTAGTAGCTGTATGTAATATGTGGTAGTTGAGGTAGTTGAGGTAGTGGTTGTATATAATGTGTGGTAGTTGAGGTAGTAGTTGTGTCTATACTATGTGGTATTTGATTTAGTGGTGTTATATAATATGTGGTAGTTGAGAGAGTAGTTGTAGTATATAATATGTTGTAGTTGATGTAGTAGTTATATATAATATGTGGTAGTTGAGGTAGTAGTTGTATGTAATATGTGGTAGTTAAGGTAGTAGTTGTATATAATATGTATGTCATATGTGTTATTATGTAGTAATACAATACCATTTGTGCCACTTTTTGAGTTGAATAATCCCTTGTTTTTCTGTACTGCTAAATATCAAACGTTTGTGGAGACCTGCAGTGAGTGTTTATTATTGTTGGCCAGTAGGTGGCGCCAGGCCGTCAGTTGTAGAAATATCACAACAAGGATGAGGATAATGATGATGGAAGTGATGATGGGGAAGATTGTGATGATGAAGATACCAGAATAGAAAGTTTAGCTGGCCCTCCGCCAGCTAACCTTTCTATTCTGGTATCTTCATCATCACAATCTTCCCCAAGGGGAGAGAATAGTTATTATATCATTCGTGAAACACAGTGAAACAGCGTGTTAATGCTCTCAGAGAGAGCTGAGGCGAAGAAGCTGTTCCTAAGCCTGCTTGACTTGGAACAAAGGTTGCTATAGCGCCTCCTGGAGGAGAGGAGGGCAAACAGTCCATGGTTGGGGTGAAAGGTGTCTTTGTGTCTTTGATATAGTTGGTATGAGGGATTGGGAAGAGAAAAGGGATGATTGGAATCCATAAAACATTGATTGTGTTTTAGTAAACCCCAAAATCTCTTTTTTCCAGGTGAAAACAGTCCTGTCTAGGACAACGTGTCAAAGATCACATTATTTTGAAACCCGCAGATGTCCTCCTGGTAAAATAGGGTTTTACTTATACCTTTAATGACAATCTTGCATATTTTCTATTTTTACTCTCCGATCATTAGCAGATGCTTTTATAAATATATAAAAATATATATTTATACAGTAAATATATTGTTAGTTTTATGTTAGACACACATAATTAATGACCAATGGGTTTAGTCATTTTTGCTCTATTGGATGACTTCCAGGTAAATATCGAGGGGGGTGGGATTGAACCCAAAATTTTGGGCTGGGAATGGAGCACACTAACCCTTCCCTTTAACCATAACCCTGCCCTTTAACCCTAACATGTTGTTGTTTTTGTGGGCATGGACAAGCCAGGCGAGAAGTCCATCATGAGCTACGTGTCTCAGTTCCTGAAGCACCACCCAAACCCCCACCAGGGGACGGACCCTCATCAGGACCAGTTACCCTCCAACACCCCTCAAACCCCTCTGTTCAGCCACTGGCTACCTCAGAGTCTGATGTCTCCCTTAAGAATGTCCATCAATCCCTATGGATAGATGGTTATGGGTTATCGATTACGGAGAAGGTAAGAGTATGCCTCAGTATCGTTCATTTTGTGAACATTTTGTGGTCGAGGTTTTTTTGTCCGATCTAAAGGAGCACATGTGCTGTAGCTAGCCTGTTGTTGTTGTTTTTGTTGTTGTCATGGTGCGCTTACTTTTTACTTTCTGTTTTTTCAGAAAAAACAACTTGCACAACTTCTTTCCTTTGGACGACGGATGTTGACAGACAAAAACGTCCTTTTTTGCGCGTGGTGTCACGTTATTTCCCGTGTTTTTGTGAGAAAATCTAGTTTGGAGACCAGGTAGACTCGTGGGGGATATCCCCTGGGGACAGAGGATGTAGTGTGTGACCCCCTGTAGCCATCCAGTCGAGTAGTGTGCACACCACAACGACTCTCCAAGTCGCCCGATTTACAAGAAAGCCAGTTGTGAAGTGTGAACTGACAAGCAAACTTTACTATACGACTTTGAAAGACATATCAACTGTGGAAGCTATAACTCCCCTACGTGGTTCGAGTTGTCAGCTCAAATCATCTAACTCGTTCTAACTAAAGGTTTTCCCGGGAACCTAACTTCCTTCCCTGTGTGTGTGTGTGTGTGTGTGTGTGTGTGTGTGTGTGTGTGTGTGTGTGTGTGTGTGTGTGGTGACATCACCAAGCGGAAGTACTTTTATGGTCGTCGTACTTTGATGGAACATGTCCTCTTTAAAGACCATACTTTATATGGAAGACATTGAACATGTAGTTGAAGAAGGTCATTTCTAAGGATAGACAATAAACATGTCGTTTTGAAGAAGGTACTTCATAGGGAAGATGTGGTTGAAGATGAAGCTTTATGAGAAACACATCTTGTACTCCACAGTACTTTATAATTGGTGCAGATCACACAGGACACGGTTTGCAGGCTGAAAGACGCCAGGCGCACTGCACTGCTCTTTTTTCCTTTATGATATCATTTTTAAATAACAGTCATGTTTTGTTTTGTTTTTGCAATGCAACCACCGTATCAGCTGTCAGTCTGTACACACAGAAGTGAATTTGCTGCTTGCTGCTTGTGAACTTTCTCGGCTAAAAACCTCAGCATTAAGAAATTGGACAGGCGGAGGGTGTTTTCTCTGGCTCTGATTGAGTGCCAGAGTGAATTTCCCAGTAACACACTGGACACAGGGAAACGGTGATCCGTGTGGGGACATGAAACCCTCAGAAAGAGGAGACATCGCGGGGAGAACCAGCAGCTGGTCCAGGAGCTTCGGCTCAATGATGGGCGGTTCAAGGCTTATTTTAGGATGAGTCGGCATCAATTTGACAATCTGCTGTCAAGCGTTGGAGCGGCTCAGCATTAGCTTGCGGTAGGTTAAGTTAATTATAATTAGCTACACCTATTATAACTATTATCTAAATTTAGGTTTATTACTAAACCTACTATTATATATTGTAATTTCTTAGTTCATAGATATTTTTAATATAGCCTGATGTTGCATTTAGAATATTCATCTGAAAGCTAGTAACTTTAAGTGTAGTAAAAGTTTAAAGTAGAATATTTCCCTCTGAAAACGATGCATAGACACACGTCACCCATCTAGCACGCTAGGCAGACTGAAGCCATTAGTTGACCCAGGACGGGTGAAATGCATTGACAGATACATCCTGGAAATAATGTGTAGGCTTCTGGTTAATATCCTACCCATTCTAACAAAAAGCCCTCTTACATTACAGATTCCTGGCCACTGGATATTAGTAACTTAGTAACTAAGATGGCGCCAATGACGGACGCCGTAGTCACACACAGTTCTTTGTTATTTGTCTTTTTAATGTTGTGTTTGCCGAAACCTACAGCAGGGAGGGGTTAGTTAGCATAAGGGGATCCACACCTGCGGATTTAATCCCTGACTTTCTAACTTTTTCTTCAGATTTACTGGATATATTGGTCAGAGGAACCGCAGCCTTTGTCCATGTCAAAACTTGGATTCGAAACAGACGGGGTAAGCCATCCGGAGCACTGGTACGCGCGTCGGCGGGGACAAAGGACCCCTTTACCCGGAATATTCCTGCCAAACATGCAGTCCCTATGCAACAAAATGGATGAACTAAGACTTATGGTGGCGAGAAATAGTGACTTTTCTTCATCCTCGGTTCTTTCGTTCACGGAGACATGGTTGAGGGAATCGATACCCGGTTCCGCTCTCCAGCTCAAAGGGTTTGAGCTTTTTCGAGCGGACCCTGTGGCTTTGCTGAGCGGAAAAACCAGGGGTGGAAGGGTCTGCTTCTTGGTGAATGAATCTTGGTGTAAGGACGTGACAGGGATTTATCAGCATTGCTGCCCGTCGCTGGAGACCCTGTTCATAAACCCTTCTATTCTCCCCGTGAGTTCAGTTCATTCATTCTGGTGTGTTTTTCATTCCTCCCGTCGCGCTAGCCGCGGAGGCTCAGAGCATGCTAGCTGACCAAATAATGACTGTGGAACATAAACATCCGGATTCCTTTGTTGTCGTCCTCGGCGACTTCAATAGAGCGAACCTCAGCCGTGATCTCCCGAAATAACGGCAGCAGATTAAATGCGCAACCAGAGGGGAACGCACTTTAAACCACTGCTACACGACCCTCAGCAATGCCTACCATGCCGCCTCCCGAGCTGCGCTAGGTCACTCAGACCATGACATCGTCCACTTGATACCGAAATACAGGCAGAAACTAAAACTCTCTAAGCCTGTGGTCAGGACTTTCAAGTTGTGGACTAGCGAGGCCCAGGAGAAAACTAGTGCCATGTTAGATAATGCTGGCGGTGGCGCAGAGGATTTTCAATGGGCGATAGAGGCTGCAGGCGGTGATCTAGATGTGTACGCAGACATTGTGACGTCATTCATCACTGTGCACTCTGTGTATCACTGTGAGAATATTTGTGTACCTCCTCGCCCCTCCCCCACACACCCATCAACACCTTCCACCCAACCCCCACTCCCCTCCCCCCTCAACACCTTCCACCCAACCCCCACACCCATCAACCCCTTCCACCCAACCCCCACCCCTCTCAACACCTTCCACACAACCCTCACCCCAGCAGCAACCCAGGCTCCTCCACTGCTGCCCCCCGACCCTCCCCCTCCCCCACTCTGCAGCACGCCCCCTCCGCATCCAGGAAAAGGACGTGAACCACCTGTTCAAGAGACAGAATCCCCGGAAGGCGACTTATCCAAAGCGACTTACAATAGTGTGTTTCAACAAAGGAAGGTAAGAGAACAACTCGTCATCAGAAGTCAAAAGTGCATTTAATTTCTAACAAGTCTCCAATAACTAAACCAGTGCTCAGGTAGAAGTACAATAATTCAGGCAAAAGTGTAAAAAGTACAATAAGTTGGCAAACAATATGCAACAATATCTGGAACAATATCCACAATATGTAATCTACTTTTGACTGACTTAATTGACTTAGCGCTACGAGGAAGGATCCGGGAAGTGTGTCCTGAAGAGATGGGTTTTCAGCCTGCGGCGGAAGGTGGGGAGTGACTCTGCAGTCGTGACCTCCATGGGGAGTTTGTTCCACTGAATTGGAGCCAGGACGAAGAAGAGCCGTGACCGCGTAGATCGGCCACACGGGCCCCTAAGCGAGAGGGCAAGCAGACGGCCCGAAGAAGCCGAGCAAAGTGTATGGGATGGGATGTAGGCCTTGACCAATGCCTGAAGGTAGGATGGAGCAGTACCTTTTACTGCCTTGTAGGCTAGCACCAAGGTCTTGAACTGGATGCGAGCAGCTACAGGTAGCCAGTGTAGAGGAGGATGGTACATGTGTGGGAGTACTTGGGGCGGTTGAACACCAGGCGAGCTGCAGCTTTCTGAATGAGCTCCAGGGGCCTCCTGATGTTGTAGAGGAGGAATCTGCAGGAGCGTGTCACCGATGCAATGTTTGCCGAGAACGACAGTTGCTTCCTTGCGGTCCGAGTAGGAGTCACCACAGCATCATCAATGGTGACAGCCAGGTCTCGCTGCGGACAGCCCTTTGCCAGGAAGAACACTAGCTCAGTCTTGTCCAGGTTGAGCTTTAGGTGGTGCATCGACATCCACTTTGAGATGTCTGCTAAGCACGCGGCAATGCGTGTTTCCACTTGCGTGTCCGTGGGGGGAAACAACAAGACTAGTTGGTTGTCGTCAGCATAGCAGTAGTAGGATAAGTCATGGGAGTAGATAATAGGACCAAGGGACGTTGTGTAGAGGGAGAAGAGAAGAGGACCCAGGACCGATCCTTGTGGAACCCCAGTAGTCAGTCGCCGTGGTTCTGACACACACAGCTGCACCTCCAGCCACGAGTCTGTCAAGATCCTGAAGTTTGCAGACGACACCGCCCTCATCGGACTCATCTCTGGGGGTGACGAGTCTGCCTATAGGAGGGAGATCGACAGACTGCTGACCTAGTGCGGTGGTAACAACGTGGAGCTCAACGCTCTAAAAACAGTGGAGATGGTTGTAGACTTCAGAAATAGCCCAGCCCCCCTCCCCGTGGACTCCTTCCGCTTCCTGGGCACCATCATCTCCCGGGACCTCAAGTGGGATCTGAACATCAGCTCCCTGACCAAGAAGGCCCAGCAGAGGCTGAAGAAATTCAACATGCCTCAGTCCATGATGGTTCTCTTCTACACCTCCATCATTGAGTCCATCCTCACCTTCTCCATCACCACCTGGTTTCCCGCTGCCACTGCAAAAGTCCAACCTGCGGCGTGTCATACGCTCTGCAGAGAGAGTGATCGGCTGCCACCTGCCTTCCCTCCAGACCCTGCGTGACTCCAGGGCCCTGAAGCGGGCCAGGAAGATTATGGCCGACCCCTCTCACCCAGGCCCCAGTCTCTCTGCCCCGCTCCCCTCTGCTGCGGGCCATCAGGTCAAGAACTGTACAACAACACAGCTTCTTCCCCACGGCCTCCAGCCTCGTCAACGAGGCCCGCCTCCCACTCTGAAGACCTAACCTTTCTGACATTAACAGTCTCAACATGCTATACAGGACCGCATTCAAATGAAACACTCAGCATAGACATACATACACATGAGAGAAGAATAGATCCATATACCAAGTTAGAAAGTAAGGAAGTGACACATTAAAACAGTTTAGAGAGAGCCTTCAACAGGCCGGTTGATAACAGTCCTGGGACCTGACTAATCTAACGGGCAGAGGATCAAACTCACGGCCTTAACACGCATGCTAGATGAATACATCATATACATATATATTATAGATACATGCATACATATTATACATACATATTATACATACATAATATACATACATGCATACATATTATACATACATACATATTATACATACAACACATACATACATATTATACATACATAGTATACATACATACCTACATATTATACACACATACATACATATTATACACACATTATACATTCATGCATATTATACATACTGTATGGACATACAAATGATACACACATACATACATACATACATACATACCTATTATACATACATTGTACATACATTGTCACAATCGCTATTCACCCTGCCTCCACCAGAGGGCAGCATCAACCCGTGGTAATTCTCACCCTTCACCTGCAGCTGCTGCTGTACAGCTGCTGTATAGCATCACCTGTATAGCATCACCTGTATAGCATCACCTGCAGCGCATCTCAATCAACCTATTTAATAATTCTATTTAAGCCCACCTCCACACACTCACTCTTCACCAGATTGTTCCTGATTATGCAGACTCTCCAGCGTTTACTTCCCAGACCGATTCCTGTTACCGACCCTGCCTGCCCCGGACCTGCCTGCCTCGCCTGTTCCCCGATCGTCTGCCTGTCCCCGACTACCTCTCTGTCTGTCCCTGTCTGGTTCGTCTGTCCTACCCGGCTCCTGATCTGCTGCCTGTCCCCGACTACCTCTCTGTCTGTCCCCGTCTGGTTCGTCTGCCCTACCCGGCTCCTGATCTGCTGCCTGTCCCCGACTACCTCTCTGTCTGTCCCTGTCTGGTTTGACTGTGTGATCATTGACATTAAATATTGCAAACTGTCCTTGGTGTCCCATGTGCTGCATTTGTGTCCAAACTCAATCTGTGACAAACATGCATACATACATATTATACATACATACATACATATTAAAAACAATCCTTTATTCAGAATGGGGAAACTACTTAAAACCTCTGTTGAATTAAAGCTATGGTGTGTATCTCTGATGACCACATGACCCATGTGTGTCAGACTGACTTCATGTCACTTCATAAAATACTACTTCAGGGGGATGTCCAGGTTTCTGCTCTTAGAAACATCTAAGTATCAAATGTGTCTCAAAAGACATTCAGTATCTCTCAGGGAGACGTAGGAACTCTAGCAGGCTGGTAGTGGGAACACATTTATCATGGTTGTCTATGAGACCAAACCCACATCACTAAAAGATGTGGTACATTAAACATATTCTGTTATCAGTGAACTGTAGTGATTCAAATGATGTCCTCTTTCAGCAGATGTGCAGCTGTGTCTCTTGAGGGACTAAATGCTAGTGGAAATGTAGGGCTGATGTTCTCATAAGAGTCTCTGGAGATTCCAGTCATAGCAGTATGTGTGCATGTCCACAAGCCAAGTCAGAGCTTCCCTCTAGTGTCAAACCAGAGTCATTACCATAACCAGTGATTCCATGAACTAAACTCTGCTCAGGTCCATCTTTAATAATAGCTTACAGCTTCAGGACTAATCTGCTTGTCATTGGGTCAGCCTGGTAGCAGACAGAGGCTAGTGTTTAGTGTTGTTCCTCTTGGCATGCTTAGCTGCCAGGATGAGGGCTGTGAGGGTGGACCGAGGCTCGGCTCGGAATCCAAGATAGAGTCCAAGATAGAAGCTTTGTGATTATGAGGAGCCAAGTGGTGTTGTTGTGTTGAACTTTCTTGAAGGGGGTAAACAGAGCAAAGTGTATTGTGGAGTGACCAGGCTGACAAGGCCCTCCACATGGGCTGGGAGAGATGTAGCACAGAGGACAGCCACCGCTCACCACAGAGACGGGGTTAGTGGTAGTTGAGGTAGTAGTAGTATGTAATATGTGGTAGTTGAGGTAGTAGTTTTATGTTATATGTGGTAGTTGAGGTAGTAGTTGTATGTTATATGTGTTAGTTGAGTTAGTAGTTGTATGTTATATGTGGTATTTGAGGTAGTTGTTGTATGTTATATGTGGTAGTTGAGGTAGTAGTTGTATGTTATATGCAGTAGTTGAGGTAGTATTTGTATGTTATATGAGGTAGTAGTTGTATGTTATATGTGGTATTTGAGGTAGTTGTTGTATGTAAAATATTGTAGTTCAGGTAGTTGTATATACTAATCGCGTGTGAAAAAAAATGTGTAGCTTTTTTCCAGCTGCAAATGATACTGTCGTGAATCTGTCGGAATCAGAATTATTTTATTTGTCACCCTTACATATTAAACAGACTTACATAATAAAAATATCTATGCACACGTTATTATTAACAATAATAATAATAATAATAATAATACAAATTATAATAAAAATATTAAATAAAAACCTCATGGTCACATCAAGAGGATTCTGAAATCATCTCGCGACCCCCCCCCCCCCCCCCCCCCCCCTCGGGGTCCCGCGACCCCCACTTTGGGAACCCCTGCTGTAGACCACTTGTCGTTGGCACTTTCACCTGTCAAAATGTAAGTGAAAAGGTGAAAGTGCTAATGACAACACATATGCAAATTAGGTGATTATTGATCGCGGTTTTGTAACTCTTAGTTACGTTAAGCGATGCAAAGAAAGATCAAGTCCAAACTCTCAATTTAAATGCACAACAATGCTTAACAAACTCAAGTCACCCATTAACTAATCAGTCAACAAGTGTGTGGAAACAAAATGCAACAACCAGCTCAACGAGATGCAACACTGCGACAAAACCAGCAAAGACAAATTAGTCTCACTCACCAATGATGTTCACTGAAAGACCAAATCCATTCTCCTGTCCTTCTGGATGTGCGACCACCATCAGGTCATAAAGCTGATCGCTTTTCAGATCCAAAATAAGTTGCCTTTCCAATTCCCTGCCCTCTGGTCGGTCCCAGCAGTAGAGCCTCTCGTGGCTAGTAGAGCCCGTTAGCCACGGGTATCTTTCCCAGTTGCTAGCCTGAAAATGGCGAACATAATCTGCTTTAACAACTTGATTCAGCTCAAGATTGTCAGGCGTTGGACGGCCTTTTTTTAATAATGTCCATCTTTACATTGAATGGTCGTCTTGAAAATGGTTCCGACAATAAATCTGCAACGACATCATCTTCGCCTGTTGCCATTTTGACGTAAAATCCTACGTAGAAAAAACGTAGCACTACGCTAGATCCACTCTCGCTCCAGCCACCTTGCACCTTCTAGCTCCATATTGAGGTGCGGGGAAATCTGAAAGAATACGCCGATTGGCTACAAATCACTATATGATTGGTTGATCAAATTGTCAATCCAAACGTACGCTCTCATTCAGTCTAAGGGCCAAAGTCATCGGGAATACTTTGGTTGAAGGATATTCTTCCCAGCAACCCAGAAAAATATCTGATTGGTTGCATTGTTTTTCCAACACAAAACCACTCAAATGCGTCGTGCATAGACCGAGAAAGACAAACAAATCAACGTAACTGTAATATAACAGATAACAACACAGATACGATTCTCATTTATTCATTTTATTTAAATTGTATTACATTTTATTAAATTGTATTACATTTTATTAATACAATTAATTCGATTTTTTAGTTTTTTTCTGAGAGTTCCAGGGTCTTCTCTGAATACCTTGAAGGCCCTGACACTTCACCACTGGTGTGATGCCTGGCAGCTAGCATACTTAACTCTTGGCGTACTCAGAAGTACTCAAAATTCATGCTAAATAGCGGGCATGTGGCTGTGTGACTATATACAACCAAAAGTCTTACTTTGTTTCTAACTCTAGTCATAGAGTTAGAAACAGGGCTAGTGTATACACATTGGTTTCTATTCATGTGTTCAAATTGCTTAACATTAGTATCCATGTGATATAAAGTGATTAGCTGTATTTTAATCAAATCATTGTATTTGATGAGTTTATATCACAACAAGAAGATTTCAGTCTAATGCATAGCTAGATTGTATTCAAGGTGAGGTCCTCTAAGGTGAGAGTGTCACATGACCACCTAACCCTACCACTCTGGAGCCCTACAAGCAGTGACCACTGATGAACAGGTCTTAAGACTCAACATTGTGGTGTTATTGTACTGTTAGGTGTGCAATACTACAAGGACTACAGGTGACGTGTTATGATGTCATAGGTGGGGGGGGGGGGGAAACACCTGAGAGCATGTTAAAAAGTAAATCACCTGAATAAAGATCCACATTCTAGATTCAGTTAGAGACTCACGGCTATTCATTAACACGACAGACATCTTTGATT
Organism: Muraenolepis orangiensis; assembly: GCA_027704905.1. Taxonomy (NCBI): domain Eukaryota; kingdom Metazoa; phylum Chordata; class Actinopteri; order Gadiformes; family Muraenolepididae; genus Muraenolepis; species Muraenolepis orangiensis. Next base: position 138,549 of record JANIIK010000742.1, read on the forward strand.
TGTAGGTAGCAGTTGTATGTCAGTAGGGTCAAGCTGAGGTACTAGTTGTATGTCAGTAGGGTCAAGTTGAGGTACTAGTTGTATGTTAGTAAGGTCAAGGTGAGGTACTAGTTGTATGTTAGTATGGTCAAGCTGAGGTACTAGTTGTATGTTAGTAAGGTCAAGTTGAGGTACTAGTTGTATGTTAGTAGGGTCAAGGTGAGGTACTAGTTGTATGTTAGTAGGGTCAAGGTGAGGTACTAGTTGTATGTTAGTAAGGTCAGGTTGAGGTACTAGTTGTATGTTAGTAAGGTCAAGTTGAGGTACTAGTTGTATGTTAGTAGGCTCAAGGTGAGGTACTAGTTGTATGTTAGTAAGGTCAGGTTGAGGTACTAGTTGTATGTTAGTAGGGTCAAGGTGAGGTACTAGTTGTATGTTAGTAGGGTGAAGGTGAGGTACTAGTTGTATGTTAGTAAGGTCAGGTTGAGGTACTAGTTGTATGTTAGTAAGGTCAAGTTGAGGTACTAGTTGTATGTCAGTAGGGTCAAGGTGAGGTACTAGTTGTATGTTAGTAAGGTCAAGCTGAGGTACTAGTTGTATGTTAGTAAGGTCAAGTTGAGGTACTAGTTGTATGTTAGTAGGGTCAAGGTGATTCAGATTCAGATTCAGATTCAGATTCAGAAAACTTTATTAATCCCGAGGGAAATTAAGGTGCAACAGTTGACACAGGGGGAATAAATGCACACACAAGAATACTAAAACCTAAGCTAAAAAACAAAACAACAACTAACTAAAATAAAACTATTATAAACAAAAATAGTTAAAATAATTCTAAATGAAGTCTAAATGTATTGATAAGTGAGGATAATTACAGTATTATAACAGTAGTACGTAGGTATATACAATACACAACAATACAACAATACAGCATCTTGTTGCAAACGTTGAAGGACCGGAGCCTCCGCAGGAAGTAAAGACGGCTCTGGCCCTTCTTGTAGACCGCATCAGAGTTCTTGGCCCAGACCAGTTTGTTGTCCAGATGAACTCCCAGGTATTTATATTCCTGGACAGCTTCAGCGGACACACCCTTGATGGAAATGGGTGTGGGTGTGGATTTCCTCCTGCGGAAGTCCACCACCATCTCCTTCGTCTTGTCAGTGTTGAGCTGCATATGGTTCAGCTCACACCACTCAACGAAGGAGTCCACGACGCCCCTGTACTCCTCATCGTTTCCCTCGCTGACACAACCAACAACTGCAGAGTCGTCCGAGAACTTCTGCAGATGGCAGGACTCTGAGTTGTATTGGAAGTCTGAGGTGTACAGGGTGAACAGGAATGGGGAAAGAACAGTTCCCTGTGGAGCACCAGTGCTGCTGACCACAGTGTCAGACACACAGTCCTGCAGTCTGACAAACTGTGGACGACCCGTCAAATAGTCAGTAATCCAGGACACCAGGGAAGAGTCCACCTTCATCGCCGTCAGCTTACTTCCCAGCAGGGCAGGCCGGATGGTGTTGAACGCACTGGAGAAGTCGAAAAACATGATTCTCACAGTGCTCCCGGGTCTGTCCAAGTGGGCGTAGGCACGATGGAGCAGGAAGATGATGGCGTCCTCCACTCCCAGTTTCGGCTGGTAGGCAAACTGAAGAGGGTCCAGTGATGATCTGACCAGGGGCCGAAGAAGCGTCAGGACCAGCCTCTCAAAGGATTTCGCCACGTGGGACGTCAGCGCCACCGGTCTGTAGTCGTTTGAGGTGCTGGGACGTGCCTTCTTCGGAACCGGCACAAGGCAGGATGTCTTCCACAGCACAGGGACCCTCTCCAGTCTCATGCTCAGGTTAAGGTTGAGGTACTAGTTGTATGTTGTATGTTGTATGTTGTATGTTAGTAGGGTCAAGGTGAGGTACTAGTTGTATGTTAGTAAGGTCAGGTTGAGGTACTAGTTGTATGTTAGTAAGGTCAAGTTGAGGTACTAGTTGTATGTCAGTAGGGTCAAGGTGAGGTACTAGTTGTATGTTAGTTAGGTCAAGTTGAGGTACTAGTTGTATGTTAGTAAGGTCAAGCTGAGGTACTAGTTGTATGTTAGTAAGGTCAAGTTGAGGTACTAGTTGTATGTTAGTAAGGTCAAGTTGAGGTAGTAGTTGTATGTAATACATTGTAATTGAGGTAGCATTAGTATTAAATATGTGGTAGTTGAGGTAGTAGTTGTAATATGTGGTAGTTGAGGTAGTAGTTGTGTGTATACTTTTTGGGAGTTGAGATAGTAGCTTTATATAGTATGTGTTAGTTAAGGTAGTACTTGTGTATGTAATATATTGTAGTTGAGGTAGTAGTTGTATATCATATGTGGTAGTTGAATTAGTAGTGTCTGTCACCACTGTCTGTCCCCACTGTCACCACCTCAAACAGATCACAACATTCCCCAACCAGAAGCCGGTGATGAACAGAGAGGTCCTCCTACTCCTAAAGGCACGTGAGCTTTTAGGTCGGGCGATGCACTGGCCTACTGTTTAGCCAGGGCTAATCTGAAAAGGGCATCAAGCGGGCCAAGCTCAAACACAAGCGAAGGGTTGAAGACCACTTCAACAACTCTGATCCCGACGCATGTGGCAGGGCATCCAGGCCATCACGGATTATAAACCCTCCAACAACTCAACCCCCAACCACTGACTCATCCCTCCCTGACGAACGTAATCATTTTTTTGCTCGCTACGACCGGAACAACCCCGAACGGCCCACCAGGGCTCCTCTCCCCGTTGACCACCAACCCCTCACCCTATCCCCCACAGACGTGCGTGCGGCACTGAGCAGAACAAATGCGCATAAGGCAGCTGGTCCTGATGGGATCCCCGGTGGCGTGCTCAGGAACTGCGCTGAGCGGCTGACCGAGGTCCTTACTGACATTTTCAACTTGTCACTAGCTCAGGCAGTTGTCCCTGTGTGCTTTAAAACCACCTCCATTGTGCCAGTGCCAAAACACTCTTCTGCAGCGAGCCTCAACGACTTCTGCCCTGTTGCACTCACCCCCATCGTCATGAAGTGCTTGGAGAGGCTGGTCCTGGCTCACCTCAAATCTGGCCTGTCAACCTCACTGGATAAACACCAATTTGCCTACCGTGAGAACAGGAGCACGGAGGACACCATTTCCTCAGCTCTTCACTCCGCTCTCTCCCACCTGAATGAGAGCAACACCCACGTGAGAATGCTGTTCATAGACCTCAGCTCAGCATTTAACACCATCACCCCCTTCAAACTCATCTTCAAACTTGGTGACCTCATGAAAACCAAGAACCTTGACATCAACCCCTCAGTTTGTAACTTAGACTTCCTAACCAACTGACCCCAGTCAGTCAGGTTAGACCATCTCACCTCCTCCACCCTCACCCTAAACACCTCACCCTAAACACCTCACCCTAAACACCTCACCCTAAACACCTCACCCTAAACACCGGCCCCCCCTGCTGCCACACCTCTGTTGTGCCCCCCCCCTGCTGCTGCACCTCTGCTGTGCCCCCCCCCCTCTGCTGTCCCCCCCCCCTCTGCTGCCCCGCCACTGCTGCCCCCCCCTCTGCTGCCCCCCCTCTGCTTTCCTCCCCCTCTGCTGTCCCCCCCCCGCTGCTGCACCTCTGCCGCCGGTTTCAATGCTCAGCTGAGGCCGTAACAATGGAAGTCAGGTGATCATCCTACACAATACTCATGTAGGGGCCATAGCCATCCCGTGGAATCCCACGGGCAATGCGCTAGTATTTATTACTAAGATACCTGTTTACTGTACCTGCCATATATATTTAAATCTCAACTGTTGATAGAACTGCTCCTACCCCTTCTGGAGAAGAAGACGACAGCCTCCACGTGGCCTCCTCCGCAAGTAACAAGGAATGGTGCAAGACCAACTTGTGAAACTAATGTCGCCAACCAAACGTCGAGCTGCCAGGCTTAGGATCGGCGGACGGGCAGTCATCCCGACCGTCCAAAACCGAGGCCTGTCAGTGTTTCAACTCAATGTCGAGGGCCTAACAACCGCCAAACTCCAAGTCCTGCGTCACCTGGCTGATTCTAACGGGGCAGCGGTTCTGCTCCTGCAGGAGACACACTGCACATCAGACAACATCCTCAAGATCCCTGGGTTCCATCTCGCTGGGTCCATCTACAGCAAGCAACACGGTGTGGCAACGTTCGTCCGGACTGAAATAAACTGGTCAGCCAGTAGCCAATCCCCACCAGGCTCTAGCATCGAGTGGCTGGTTACTAAAATCCAGGAAACATCAGTCGTCAACGTATACAAGCCCCCACCATCAGAGCTGTCCGCGACGTCACTCCCATCAATAACTGCACCCGCCATCTATGCAGGTGACTTCAACTGTCAGCACACAGACTGGGGTTACAACCACACAACACCTAATGGAGTGGCGCTGAGTGAATGGGCCTCCAACACTGATGCTCTGCTGCTGTATGACCCCAAGGAGCCTCCAACCTTCTTCTCTGCACGCTGGAATACCTCCACCAACCCGGACCTGGCCTTCGCCATCTGCCACAGTAACGACCCGAAACCGGAGAGACGCGTCCTGGACAGGTTTCCCCGCTCACACCACCGACCATCCATCATTAAAGTCCCATCACTGGTGGAACCGGTACCAGGGAAACCCGCCAAGCGATGGAACTTCCGAAAGGCCAACTGGGAGTCGTATGCTGAGGAGACTGAAAGAAGGTCAGCTGGCCTGCCAGACCCAGACACAGCCGACCTGGATGCGGCCTATGCAGCCTACTGCCAGGTCCTCCTGGGTGCGGCAAAGAAGACCATCCCACGTGGCTATAACAGGAATTACATCCCAGGTTGGGACGAGGAATGCAGCCGCCTTCTGTGTGACCACCAGAGGGCTAGCTCCAGAGAAGAGGTGGATGTGACTGCAGCAGCACTGCTACAGAAGCTGGATATCACCCGCAGGGCCAGATGGACAGAAGTCGTTGAATCAATCGACTTCACCCATTCTAGTCGCAAGGCGTGGCAGACCATCAACCAGCTCACAGGCAGAAATACAACTCCCCACAGCTGCCCAGTCACAGCAAATGCCATCGCATCCCAGCTCCTGAAGAATGGCCGCTTCCCGGATGCTGACAAAGACTTTGCCCGACTGACATCGCGTGAGGTGTCTTGCATCTCAGGAGCGGCCAGTGTCGATTCCAACCTCTCGGGAGAATTCACAGCAGAGGAACTCAGTGAGGCCATGAGCAAGCTCAAGCCAGGCAAATCCCCTGGCCGTGACAACATCCACCCGGAGTTCGTCATCCACCAGAGCACAACAACATCTGGCTGGCTCTGTGCTTTCTATACATCATGCTACCAGAGATTAAAGCTCCCAAAGACTTGGCGCCGTGCCTCTGTCATAGCTCTGCCGAAGCCAAATAAACCTGCAGAAGACCCCAAGTCATACAGACCAATCTCGTTGCTCTGTGTCCCATTTAAGATCTTGGAGAGGATGATCCATAGCCGCATCGAGCCAGTGGTGGACTCACAGCTCCCACGGGAACAAGCTGGTTTCCGTCGTGGAAGATCAACAGCAGACCAGGTAACACTACTCTGTCAGGACATCGAGGACAGCTTCCAGAACAATGAGAAAGCTGGGGTAGTGTACCTGGATCTGACTGCTGCATATGACACCGTGTGGCACCGGGGACTCCACCTGAAGCTGCTGAGGACAATACCGGACCGCCACATGGTGAAGTTCATCATGGAGACACTTTCCAACCGCAGCTTCATCCTCCAGACCAGCAGTGGCCAGTGCAGTAGGCTCAGAAGACTGAAGAACGGGGTACCGCAGGGGTCTGTTCTCTCGCCGATGCTGTTCAATGTTTACATCCACGACCTACCTGATACAGTATCCAGAAAGTATGGCTACGCAGACGATCTTGCCATCATGCTGAGCCGACCAACGTGGAAGGCGATGGAAGAGGGGCTTAACGAAGACATGGGCACACTGGTAGCATACCTTCGAAGGTGGCGTCTACAGCTCAGCGTCGGAAAAACAGTCGCAGCGGCATACCACCTTAGCACCAGAGAAGCCAGGAGGGAACTTCAGGTGCACGTCGACAACAAATGTCTGGAGGTCCAGCAAGCCCCGAAGTATCTTGGAGTGCGTCTGGATCGGACATTATCATTCAAACAACACCTGGAAGAAGTCAAGGCCAAGGTGACATCCAGGGTCGCGCTGATCCGCCGCCTCGCTGGAACAACCTGGGGAGCCTCCGCTAAGACGCTGCGAATATCCACCCAAGCCCTGGTCTTCTCTGCAGCGGAATACTGCGCCCCAGTCTGGAGCAGAAGCCCTCATGCGATAAAGGTCAACGTGGCTATCAATACCTCCCTCCGAATAATAACTGGATGCTTAAAGCCTACCCCTGTGTCCCTCTTGCCAGTCCTCGCGGGAATAGCACCGGCCGGCCTCCGACGGGAGGCTGCCACCCTCGCCCTGGCCAGGAAGGCACAAAAGTATGACTGGCACATCTTGCACAACACCACAATAACACCAGCACCTCCAAGCAGACTCAAGTCCCGCCACCCCTACAACAAGGCAGCACAAGAGATGCTCAACTCCACCTCTGAGGACATCTCCAGAGATGCATGGTTGGCAGCAGCTTGGAAGCAGGAGTGGGAGTCAGCCGGGCCCTCCCGAATCCACTGTTACATCTGGGACCCAGGAGATTGCGCCATTGGAGGAGACGACCTACCACGTCGGCAATGGACCACACTGAACCGTCTACGAACTGGGGTCGGTCGCTTTAAAGCATCAATGAAGACGTGGGGCTTGGCGGACAGTGCGGCATGCGAGTGCGGTGACCCTGACCAGACCGCCGACCATATAATCACCATCTGCCCCTTATATAGACCACCCTCGGAAGCCAGCCTCTTCGACCTAGGACCAGAGATGCGGGCATGGCTACACGACACCGAGTTGGACATCTGACGTTACACGAAAGAAGAAGACCCCTGTGTATACATTTATATATACCATACATTTATATATGCTCACTTGTATATTCATTTACATTTATATATATGTATCCTGCTTTCAATAACGGCATACCCCTGATCACTACCTGTTAAATACTCACTTAGCTGTATATACATATACCTTATTATATTATTGTGCTGCTCATATCCCATTTAATACCTAGACTGTCTTTTAACCAGTACATTAAACTGTAAATGATATTATATTACCAGCCACTTTACTGCTACATGTGCCCTCTGGTTAGATGCTACATTATTATCACTGTACTGTACTGTGCTGTGAAATGACATTTCATTAGAATCTAATCTAATCTAATCTAATCTAATCTAATCTAATGTAGTTGTATATAATATGTTGTAGTTGAGGTAGGAGTGGTAGATAATATGTGTTCGTTGAGTTAGTAGTTGTATATAATATGTGGTAGTTGAGGTAGTAGTAGTATATACTATGTGGTAGTTGAGGTAGTAGTAGTATATACTATGTGGTAGTTGAGGTAGTAGTAGTATATAATATGTGGTAGTTGAGGTAGTAGTAGTATATAACATGTGGTAGTTGAGGTAGTAGTAGTACATACTATGTGGTAGTTGAGGTAGTAGTAGTATATAATATGTGGTAGTTGAGGTAGTAGTAGTATATAACATGTGGTAGTTGAGTTAGTAGTAGTATATAACATGTGGTAGTTGAGGTAGTAGTAGTATATACTATGTGGTAGTTGAGGTAGTAGTAGTATATACTATGTGGTAGTTGAGGTAGTAGTAGTATATACTATGTGGTAGTTGAGGTAGTAGTAGGATATAATATGTGGTAGTTGAGGTAGTAGTAGTATATAGTATGTGGTAGTTGAGGTAGTAGTAGTATATAACATGTGGTAGTTGAGGTAGTAGTAGTATATAGCATGTGGTAGTTGAGGTAGTAGTAGTATATAACATGTGGTAGTTGAGGTAGTAGTAGTATATAATATGTGGTAGTTGAGGTAGTAGTAGTATATAACATGTGGTAGTTGAGGTAGTAGTAGTATATACTATGTGGTAGTTGAGTTAGTAGTATATAACATGTGGTAGTTGAGGTAGTAGTAGTATATAACATGTGTTAGTTGAGGTAGTAGTAGTATATAACATGTGGTAGTTGAGGTAGTAGTAGTATATACTATGTGGTAGTTGAGGTAGTAGTAGTATATAACATGTGGTAGTTGAGGTAGTAGTAGTATATAACATGTGGTAGTTGAGGTAGTATCTGTATATTCCATAGTGTAGAGCAGTATAAAGCTGGTTCTTGGTTGAGGCCCCTGGTTAGAGCAGCTCTGTGCTCAGTGCTCTGTGTCAGAGTCTCTTCCCCCTCAGCAGCTGCAGCAGGTTCCTGCTGTAACGACTCAGTGACTACACAGTCTGACTGAGGGAGGTTTATGTACGGCTCTCAATCACTGTGTGAACATATTAACACTGTTAAGGTAGTGGATACTCTGACAGTGATAAACTGCTGCGTCTTCAGGCTGGGCTCCGGCGATGGTCAGTGAGAAGTCAGTGCTGCCTCCACTGCCACTAAACCGAGCTGGTGTTGGTGATACTAGTTGGCTTATCACTTTCATGATGAGCTTGGGGGCTTCACCGGATTTCAGTTGGAACCAGTATATGTATTCACCATTACCATCTTTGTAAACCGCTGGGTTGGTTTTACAGGTCAGAGTGACTCTGGATCCTGCAGTAAAAGTCACTACTGGTGGCTGGGTCACAGTCACCTGACTGCTGGTTCCTATAGAAAACAAACAAACATAACATGGAGTCATCCAACAGAAAAGACAAGCAAATACAGACAGGTGGTCCACATGTGGATGGAGAGGAATGAACTCACCTGTTAAGGATCCACAGACCACTGTCCAGAAAAGGATGGTGAGGTGGTTCATGGTTGCCACGGTTTCTGGGGTGTTGAGTGACAGCTCAGAGTCCTGCAGTGTTGAACTGAGAGGACTTTTAAACCCTCTCAGAAGCCCAGTTTCAGCTCAGCATGCAAAGCTTCCTCTGTATGGAAATTACCTGTTTCCACTCATCACACTGGGGGTGAGAGTGAACCACCTGTTTCCACTCATCACACTGGGGGTGAGAGTGAACCACCTGTTTCCACTCATCACACTGGGGGTGAGAGTGAACCACCTGTTTCCACTCATCACACTGGGGGTGAGAGAGAACCAAAGCTGCAAACAATCGGAATTCATCATCTGAGACATTTTTCCAATTCATGTTTTTCTTGGTTTGTATGACATTCTTAAATGTTCTACTTCTTTAAAAAAATACGAATATGCTAGTTTCTTAAATAAACATAATAATAATAATAATAATATTATTAATATACTAGTATTATCTTTGTAATTCATTTATCTGTATTTCACTTTCATCTTAATTAAGTTAGGTGAGCGTACTTGTGTTGAGATAATCAAATGTCCTTCAAATATTTTTTATATTCCAAAATACATGTAGAATAAATACAATCCATACTTTGAAACACTTGATAAATGTAACTAACCAGGGCTTGAGTTGATCAAATGTGAATTCCTTCATAGTTTCCTGTGATAAGTTAGTGTCTATGTGTCAGTGAGATGTGTCTTCAATGGGAGGGAGGTTTTTGTACAGACTCTTATTGAGGATGTATCACTGTGGTGGACTTTTGGTGGAGGCACCAAACTCACCGTTGACTGTAAGTACAAGGACACTTTTCTTTATCTGATATAACTCCCTAAACATTAAGTTTCTATCGAAATTGGTCTGAAGAACACATTTTTTTAATTTATATTCTAAACTTTGAAACTTCTAAATGTTTGGTTGTTAAGGGCAGTAGACACCATATTATTGAATGGAGTTCAGTCACTTAATGTTATAATTTACATTGTTTTTGTCATGATTTGATTATGATGAGCATTCATCATTTATTAAGCATATCATTGAATTAATTTGTACTTCATGAAATGGGCAAACAAGTATCCTTCAAGTTCAGTTAAGTCAGTTAAGTTACTTCTAAAAAGTCGTAATTTAATGAATAGAACATTTAATTTGCAAATGTATTTCTGTGCTTAAAGGTTCCCATTGTAAATTATTCTGAAGTGTTTTGACCGAACGTTGAATTAAATATAAGAAAAAGGAAGTGAGAAACGAATCTGAAGAAGTTCTGCCACCTGACAGTTGTTGACACATTACAATGGGCCTCATGTATTCATTTAGAATGGAGAATGGGTGGAAATTTATATCAATTGGCGGGTGGATAGCTCTGTCTTTTGAGACTTGGCTCGGGAACCAGAAGGTCCCCGATTCAAGTCCCCGAATTACCTGGGCACTGCCGAGGTGCCCATGAGCAAGGCACCAGACCCTTACCCTGCTCCCCTAGTGCTGTTATACAATAGCTGCCCACTGCTCCTAATACTAGGATGGGTTAAATGCAGAGAAACACATTTCACTGTGTGTGTACATGAGACCAATAAAGAGGAATTAAGATTTAGAAATAAATACATGACACATTTAAATGTTTCAAACAATAAAATGTGTCATGGTTTCATTTATATTAATTTCCACATTTCAATCAACAACTACAACAGTTGATGAATCTTCCAGTCCTCTGTGCTCCCTATGAGCGGCCATGTTAAGGGAGCCAGTTGTCCACTTGTCTCCTCTCTCTCTCTCTCTTCCAGTGGGAGTGGTTCAGCCCACGCTGAGCCTCCTTCCTCCCTCCAGAGTGGAGCTGGAGCAGGGCAGGGCTACAGTGCTGTGTTTGGCCACTGGGGGCTTCCCCTCAGACTGGAAGCTTGGCTGGAAGGTGGGGGGCAGCAGCAGGTCTGCCGGGGTGTCGGATAGCCCGGGGGTCCTGGGGAAAGATGGCACCTACAGCCGGAGCAGCGCCCTGACCCTCCCTGCGGACCAGTGGAGGAAGGCGGGCTCAGTGAGCTGTGAGGCCAGTAGGAGCGGCCAGACGCCTGTCACTCAAACCCTGAATCCTGACCAGTGTTCAGAGTAGAGAGGCTCCAGCATGAAAGTAGTGTAGAATACAAATCTCCTCTGACACGTCTGCTTTCTATCTCTCTGTCTAAGGTAGCTGCAGCTTCTGATGACCAATATAACATGTCTTTGAGCCAATAGAATTACGCTCCATGGTCTGTTACCCCTTTGCTTGAGTTTGTCACATGAACATTTAATAAAGATGTAAAAAAAACAATGATTTATTGTCATCATTTCTGATGGTATATCTTCTGTCCATGCTCTAAACAAGTATAACACCTCTTCTATTTCTTCATTAAATATTTGACCAGCCGTTTGAATGAAGGGTAAAGCTGTGGTTTGTCTCATCTCTGAAGGACCAAAGTGTTGCTTGTGTGGCTCTTCTTGGAAGGTGTGTTCACTGGATCCAGTGGACCAGTGTCAGTCATAGAGACACTGCTGCTGAAATGACCCATGTGTTTCAGACTGACTTCATGTCACTTCATC